>SEMN01001107.1:0-104639 GCA_005408345.1 Macquaria australasica
CCACAGGAACTACCAGTTTTGGTTGCTGAGCTGTAGTTTTTGCCCCTAAAAGTGGCTTCTCATGAGGTACTTCTTTCTGATGACCCTGGAACTATTCAGGTGGAAGTCTCACAACTTTTTACATGTGTAAAGAATACCTTTAGACTGCAAACACATAAGTTTTTCACTTGTATCAACATTAGGTCTTGAGATTGGAATTTTTCTCGTTGTTGATGTTTAAACAACATAACCATAACTTCCTGACCAGTCTAGAAAAGGGCTATGTGAATAGAGAGAGTGGCTGATCAGGAGAGGGCAAGCGAGTAATAGAAATGAAAACTTATTTTGTTAATTGTTTCAATGTGATAATGCACGTAAGCAGAAAATAACAAAACACTCTGAACACATCTCCTTTGCAACAACCATTCAAACTGCAGTGTTACTTGAAAGAACTTCATGTTGACTTGTCACATGCAAAAAACACCTTATGATGCCTTAGCCTTATGATGAATGTTACATGCTGCTGTTACTAACTAAAGTAGAGAAAAGACCACTCCTCACACTTGACTCAACTTTAGAAATTCATGTTTGTGGGATAATGGTTCAGTCAAAGAACAACACCATGGCTTCATTCTCCTGCAGGTGTACTGAGTTGTTGTCTCGTGGCTTGCAAAAGACAAGATGTCTCAAACCAAGAAATGCTGTCTTTTTGAAATCTTTCATTCGTCTAATTTGCCTTATTTTCACATTATTTTAGATGTAGTATAAATGCGAACATAAAATGTGCAAAAAAAACCCCACTTTATTTGCTAGATTAGCTACTGCGTTTGGTTATTTATCGAAAAGGCATTTTACACTGCTTTGAGTTAGGTTGTTAGCAATGCAGCAATAACTGCAGTACTGTTGGCAAATATCTTGCCTGCCCCGCATCAGTATCTTCCAAATGCTGCACTAATGTATGTTTTGTTTGTTTGGGATAAACCAAACCAAGTACAGAGCAAATTGTGAGGTTGAGTATTGAGCTTTCTCAGAAAATACAATTCTTGGAAGGCTTGCCTGTAAATAATATCAGCAGAGTATCAGCAGCTATCAGCAGAATTAAGAGAAATTGATCACGGATAAGAATTTTAAAAAATTACTGTAGTTAACGTGTATTCCAGCGTTAAAAACTGACTATCATAATGCAAGCAGAGATTGTGTGCGTTTGTCAGGCATCTAAGCCACCTTCACCTGTTCACTCTGTTCAGGCCATGGAGCTGCTAGTTGAGAAGGCCATCAGTAGCGCCTCTGCCCCCCTCAGTCCAGGTGATGCACTGAGACGTGTCTTTGAATGCATTTCATCTGGGATTTTACTCCCTGGTAAGATATTGTTTCTTCATTTTCCTATGCATTGATTAGTATTGTACGTATTAGGCTCTTTTACTGTCCTTTAAACAAAACAAATGTAGTTCTCTGTTCGTGGAAGCTGAAAGAGAGGACAGTTCTTTGCATTTACACTCACTGTATTTATTTGCACTAATGTAATCTGACTGTTCCTGGCTTTGTCCAAAGGTAGCAAAATCTGCCTACCTGCACATCTAAAGTTAATTAATTAACAAGGTATATGTTGTTTGTTTAATCCGTATGAAAACCCAAGTGTAAAACAACAATTTTTAAAGTCTCCACTGGCAACTGCCCTCCACAGTTTGCTTTAGAAAACCACGTTTACCTTCTTGTCCCAGATTCTGGTTATATGAATACTAGTTTGTGTGTGGTAAATGGCATAAACTGTAAATTCTCACACACAAGCTGGTATTCAAATACTGGCAGAATCTCACACGAACAAATATAGGCTGGTCACGAATAAAGGCCAGGTGGTTTAAAAAATTTAAAAAAAGCGGGTTTTTTTGTCATACTCCTGAGGCCTGTACTATGAAGCAGGATTTGGTGTGAGCGAGGTAACTTCAGGTTTAACTCTGGGTTTTCAGGGTTATGGCGGTGGTTCACTTCTTACCGGGGTAAATCACCATGGTAACTTGTGCTGCACACCTAACCTGCTCCGGAGCAGGTTATGTTGGAGATAACAGATCAACGCTTATAAAAGCACCAATAGAAGATCCCGTGGAGCTCAATGCATGGATTGTGAGAGGGGCTCTTTTTATTCAATTCAATTCAGTTTTATTTGTATAGCGCCATATCATAACAAAGTTATCTCAGGGCACTTTTTCGAGTAGAGCAGGTCTAGACCGACTCTTTATATTTACAGAGACCCAACAGTTCCCACCATGAGCAAGCACTATGCGACAGTGGCAAGGAAAAACTCCCTTTAACAGGTAGAAACCTCGAGCAGAACCAGGCTCTAGGTGGGCGGTCATCTGCCTCGACCGGTTGGGTTGAAGGGGGAGGGGGGGATGAGGAAAGAGAACATACAGCAGCACAATACAGTTCCACATAGGGATGTAAAGTAATAGTTGTGGTAATGGTATTGATGATAACACCAACAGAAATAATACTAAGAGCAATATTATAATAGTAATACTAATAATAAGAGCAATAACAGTAATAGCAGCAGCGGGTGCAGAGCAGGAACACGGGGGCAGCAGGTGGCCGCACCCATAGAGCCAGACTCTACAGCTCCGGAGGCAGAAATACCTGCAGAAAGCAACAGAAGGAGAGAGGGAGAGAGAGAGAGAGAGAGGAGAGAAAGCACACAACTACGGGAAGACGTTGAATTAGAAACAAGCATTGATGGGATATGAGGGCGTACAGATGGAGAGGAAGAGGAGGAGAGAGGAGCTCAGTGCATCATAGGAAGTCCCCCGGCAGTCTAGGCCTATAGCAGCATAACTAAGGGGTGGCTCAGGGGTCACCTGAGTCAGCCCTACTATAAGCTTTATCAAAGAGGAAAGTCTTAAGCCTACTCTTAAATGTGAGGAGGGTGTCTGCCTCCCGTACACAAACTGGGATCTGGTTCCACAGGAGAGGAGCTTGATAGCTGAAGGCTCTGGCTCCCATTCTACTTTTAGAGACTCTAGGAACCACAAGGAACCCTGCATTCTGGGAGCGCAGTGCTCTAGTGGGGTAATAGGGTACTATGAGCTCTTTAAGATATGATGGTGCCTGACCATTTAGGGCTTTGAAGGTGAGGAGAAGGATTTTAAATTCTATTCTGGATTTTACAGGGAGCCAGTGTAGAGAAGCTAATATTGGAGAAATATGTTCTCTTTTTCTGGTTCTTGTCAGTAAACGTGCCGCAGCATTCTGAATCAGCTGGAGAGTCTTAAGGGATTATTGGGGCAGCCTGATAGTAGAGAGTTGCAATAATCCAGCCTAGATGTAACAAATGCATGGACTAGTTTTTCTGCATCCTTTTGAGATAGGATGTGCCTGATTTTTGCAATGTTACGTAAATGAAAAAAGGCAGTTCTTGAAGTTTGTTTTATGTGGGAGTTAAAGGACATATCCTGATCAAATATAACTCCAAGATTCCTTACGGTTTCGCTGGAGGCCAGGGCAATGCCATCTAGAGAAACTATATCTTTAGATAATGTGTTTCGAAGGTGTTCGGGGCCAAGTACAATAACTTCGGTTTTACCTGAGTTTAACATCAGAAAATTGCAGATCATCCAGGTTTTTATGTCCTTAAGGCATGCTTGAAGTTTAGCTAATTGATTGGTTTCATCTGGCTTGATTGATAAATATAATTGCATAACAATGAAAATTTATGGAGTGATTCCTAATAATAATATTGCCTAAAGGAAGCATTTAAAAGGTGAATAGAATTGGTCCAAGCAGAGAACCTTGTGGAACTCCGTGACTAACTTTGGCGTGCATAGAGGATTCATCATTAACGTGTACAAACTGATATCGATCTGATAAATAGGATTTAAACCAGCTTAGTGCAGTACCTTTAATGCCAATAAAATGTTCTAGTCTCTGTAATAGAATGTGATGATCAATGGTATCGAATGCAGCACTAAGATCTAGTAAAACAAGTACAGAGACAAGTGCTTTGTCGGATGCAATTAGAAGGTCATTTGTAACTTTCACCAGTGCTGTCTCTGAGGATTTTCAGTCAGGATTTAGAGTGCATCATAGCACAAACAGCTTGTTGTGTAGAAAGTCACACAACTGATTGGCGACTGCTTTCTCAAGGATCTTAGAGAGAAAAGGAGGGTTAGATATAGGTCTATAATTTGACAAAATCCCTGGATCAAGAGTGGGCTTTTTAAGAAGAGGCTTAATTACAGCTACTTTAAAGGACTGTGGCACATAGCCTTTTCATAAGGACAGATTGATCATATCTAGTAAATAAGTGCTAACTAAGGGTAAAATTTCTTTAAGCAGCCTAGTTGGGACGGGGTCTAAGAGACACGTTGATGGCTTAGATGAGGAAATCATGGAGGTTAGTTCAATTCAGTTTTATTTATATAGCGCCATATCATAACAAAGTTATCTCAGGGCACTTTTTCGATTTTGAAAAAGTGCCCTGAGATGACTAAGGTTGATGGGAGAAAAGCAGTCTAAATGTACATCAGGTTTTACAGTTGTTTCTAAGGTTCCTGTGTTTGAAGATAAGTCAGTACAAACTGAGGGCAGGAGGTGGTGAATTTTGTTTCTAATAGTTAGAATTTTATCATTAAAGAAGCTCATGAAGTCATTACTACTGAGGTCTATAGGAATACATGGCTCAACAGAGCTGTGTTAGCCTGGCTACAGTGCTGAACAGAAACCTGGGGTTCTTATTTTCCTCTATTAATGATGAGTAGTAGGCTGCTCTGGCATTACGGAGGGCCAATCTTCCAGATTGGTGGAACGCCATTTCCTTTCAAGTTTTCGCGATGTTTATTAATTTGCTAACTTCCTCTGTTTTATTATCTTCTTTTTTAGAGGGGCGATAGAGTCGAGTGTCATTTGTAGTGAGCCTGCAGCACTATCAACAAGATGATCAATTTGGGAGGGACTAAAGTTGGCATAGGAATCATCTGTTATATTGAGACATGGAACTGAATTAAATGCCGATGGAATCACTTCCTTAAATTTAGCTACAGCACTATCAGATAGACATCTAGTGTAGGAATGTTTGCCTAATGGCGTGTAGTCCAGTAATAGGAATTCAAAAGTTATTAAATAATGGTCTGATAAAAAAGGATTCTGTGGAAAGACTATTAGATGTTCAATTTCAATGCCATAGACAAGAACAAGGTCGAGGGTGTGGTTAAAACAGTGAGTGGGTTTATGTACACTCTGACAGAAGCCAATCAATCTAATAATGAGATAAACGCAGCACTAAGGCTATCATTTTCTACATCCACATGAATATTAAAATCACCTACAATAATTATTTTATCTGTTTTAAGGACTAAACCTGATAAGAACTCTGAGAATTCAGATAAAAATTCAGAATACGGTCCAGGAGCTCGGTACACTATAACAAATAGAATTGGCTGTAGTGTTTTCCAGGTTGGGTGTGAAAGGCTAAGAACAAGGCTTTCGAACGAGTTATAATTTAGTTTAGGTTTAGGTTTATTAATAGGCTTGAGTCGAAGATGGCTGCAACTCCACCTCCTCGGCCTGTGCCTCGAGGAATGTGAGTATTAATGTGACTGGGGGGAGTGGATTCATTTAGGCTAACATATTCATCGTGACACAGCCAGGTTTCAGTAAGACAGAATAAATCAATATTATGATCTGATATTAGATCGTTTACTAGAACAGCTTTAGATGACAGAGATCTAATGTTTAAAGTCCACATTTAATTCTCCTATTTTGTTGTACTGTTGCAGTGGTGGTTTTACTTTTTATTAGGTTTTTATGTGCAACTCCTCTTCTGTTTACTTTTGATTTAAATAATTTAAGTGGTCTGGGGGCAGACAACCTCTCTGTGGAGTTTAGGGTGGGTAACTGCTCTAATGGAAGCGCAGAGAAGCGTGTAGGACTGCAACTCTGCCTCCTGGTCTGGACCACAGACTGTATTAAGTCTATGGTCTGAACTCTGAGTTGTCATGGCTTTGGGCCACTAATAAACTCGGCCAGATTTCTAGATATGAGAGCGGCTCCATCCAAAGTGGGATGAATGCCATCTCTCCTAATCAGACCAGGTCTTCTCCAGAAAGTCCGACAATTATCTACAAAGCCATTTCATTGTTGTAGGATGATATCGGGATACAAAAGCAGAGACAAAGCACTAAAGTCTTTTACTCGTTGTACTTATATGAATGTAACCCTGTTTACCACTTTGAATTATGTTTTATATTTATTTTTTATTTGCTCCCAAGTCCATTTGACACCGCCAGGGTTGCAGCTGAAAGAATAAGGATAAAATTGGCATGCACGGCATAAGAATACATCAAAGCAACACATTAATTTAATGGAATACTAATGACAGGGCAGTGATATTGTAAGCCTGTTAATTTACGCATTCACGTAGTCTGCGATGTTTTGTTTTTTTTTTGCCCCCTGTCCTTCCTGCATTTGGCAGCTGTGTTGCTTTGCTTGGATGATGTGTTTAAGTTCTTTGTATTTCTCTAATAATTGCTCTTTGTTGGTAAAGTATGCCGCTCTGCGTCAGTACACTTGTCATGTTTGTGATTGGTCATATGCTGCAAACCCCGCCCCTTTCATGTGAACACGCTCATGGCTAGATTGGGAAACCCTGGGTTGATTTTACCGAGGTGATAACCACTGCTGTGTGACCACTTAGCATGATTGTGGTTGTTAGGCTTGGTGAAGCCAGATAACGAAAAGATATCCTGGATATGAACTTGCTTCGTAGTACAGGCCTCTGGTCGATGTTAAGCTACTGTCAACAAAACTCAACACTTCCTGATGTTTTTTAACATTAAAAGCCTACCTAAAGTTAAGGCTGCAATTCTGGAGGAAGTGCTGAGTTTCATTCATGGCAGCTTAACACCATTTGGGTAAAATACACAAAGTGAACAGCTGACAAGACTCTTGCTGTACTGATGGAGTGTTGTGGAAATAGACATTATACTGAACTTATCAAGAAAAGTTTGGACATATGTCCAAAATTGAGGACACAGTGACATGTTGGGTCATGTTTGTACTGTAAATATTTACGCTAACTTGCCAAATGTGTGATTAAACTTAATGAAAAATATCAGGCACTTCACTTCCACACACTTGTTGATGTGTGTGTTAATGTGTGATTTGAGTTTTGTCTGTACATTTGTCATTTGTGAATATTCAAGTTTTCCAAGACATTAATTTATATAGACCTCCATTGTATTGATCTAGAGGACACACAAGACATGATGAAATGAAACATCACTTAATACTGTTTTATTTCTTTGTTCTTTGAACAGGTGGGCCAGGATTGGTAGATCCTTGTGAAAAGAAGCCTGTGGATACCCTAGCACATATGGGAGAGCAACAGAGAGAGGACATTACCTCAAGTGCCCAAGTACAAGCTCTTGAATTATACATCATTTATCAAGTTGATTGAGACATGAAGAAATTAGACTTTAAACTGTTCACCACCTAAAGCAATTTTCATAAGGGAAATGACAGTGCTTTGAAAACAATTGGAATAACTAAACTTGTCATGTGATGGAGAATGCACTAAATCCATAGGTACATTTAAGAACTGATGTGTTTGAATGAGACATTCAGACAATAGAGCAGGCTTAAAGGGACTTTTGAGTTTAATAAGGAATAATTACCTTGTCTTCAGTTCCTCATGATGTCTTGTGTCATTATCTGTTCTTTGGTACCACCTTTTCACCAGGAGATGTCAGTTGTTACATAAAATGTGTTTTGGGGATTTGCCAGCTCTTTAAGAATCTTGTGCAAATCTTGGTTTAGTTTGATCTCCTTTTCATGAAGATAATGAGACACCCTCTGCTAAAAGGTGTCTTGTGGCTGCCTTGGCTTACACTAAAAGAGTAATTGTTTTGTTCTTTCTGTGTTTCTATACAGTTTGCTCTGAGGCTTCTGGCATTCCGTCAGATCCATAAAGTTTTGGGTATGGACCCTCTGCCGCAGATAAACCCTCGCTTCAACATCCGCAACAGCCGCAAGCGTCGCCGTGACAATAGTGATGGGACAGACAGCTTTGAGGGTGAAGGCAAAAAGGACAAGAAAGATTATGATAGTTTCTAAGTTTCTCTGTTACTAATTTAAAGTAATCTACATACAAAAAAAGTCTATGTATGCGCCGTCTCCTGTGTACTGGCTAAGGTCCAGTGTTGCTGTTTTGTTTTTTATTTTTTTTTATTTTTTCCTTTTTAAGCTACAGATGTACCAGTGTAATTGCAGCCTCACTCGGTATTACACAAACAAAAATGTCAATTTGTGTACTGTATTAGTTGTAGATTTCTTAAAGTTGGGGTTAAGACCTCTGTACTAGATAAAGCAGTTTCACATGATGTGCTTCTGACAGTGATTACAGTGGCTTCTTAAGCTTCTGCCACTGGTCCCCTCTGAACTGTTTGTTTGATTTTATGTTGAAGGGAAGGGTGGAGATCACAGGATCAAAAAATAGAGCCAGACTTCTTTGTATTGTGGATCATGAGGAAAAGCAATGATACATGTCAATGCCTTCATTCATCTGTATAGTTGCATTCAGAGGTGGACTGTGTTGTTACTATTGTGAAGCATTAATTTGGCCAACTTAATTTTAAAAGGTATTTTTTTTTTTTTTTTTTTGGAATATAAATGACTGTGCTTAATGCAATTGATGTTTGATGCTGTGGTCTTGTTATGTCTCAACGCTAGGCTACACTTAAGATAAAAGACCTGAGAAGAACTGTTGATAGATCTTTGTTAGTAGTGAAGTTGTCAGCCCTAAATGTAGTTTTCTTTTCAATTTCATATATATGAAAGTATTTGTATAATCTTTAAATGGATAAAAACGCTTTGATTTGTGGAAAACATGGCCATGTTCACATTGTGTACTGTTTTGGCTTTTAAAATTTTGTTTTCCTGGTTAAGAAGGAACTTTATTGGCTTGCTTGCCTTTTAACTTGGTTAGGTGCTAAATTAAGTTCAATACTGGAAATAAGAATAAAAATCATGACTGGGAATGGGAGGGACACTAATGTAATTGCCCTTCACTGTAGGTCCTGTTGTGAATGCTTGCCATGCTCTGCATTCTGCTTTACAATTCCAGAAGCAGAATAAACACATTTCCAGATTGAAGAATTATATATCTCTTGCTGAGTTCCTTGGTTTATATATAAGTTCAGCTTCTTTATCATTTAATTTCATTTGTGAAGGCCTGTTTTATTTATAAATGTATTTTGACTTTTGTTTGAATGGAACAAGCCACAACAAAAGTCATCAAGATCACATGAGTAGCCTACGTGCTTGTTGGAATTTACGGCGTATAGTGACTAATAAAGGAAAAGAAGTCACGACAACCATGATCTTATAACCAGACATTGAACTAAAATTCAACTCTTGGTGTATGTAAGGCATTTAACTCAGCTTTGACTTTGGATAATTCATTTTCATTTTCTGGATCAAAATGACTGTTCAGCAATTAATCTAAATTGAGCATCCAATAAATACATCCTCAGAATTCTCACTGAAATGCAAGAATTCTTGTAAAGCTGATCGAAATTGCTCATACTTTTCATTCTGTAAGAGTTAAATTGAATCTCCATCTTGGAGCCCAGTTTGCAGTACTAGGAAATCCTGATGTACATATAGTTGCATGGTGGTCGGACATAGACAAGTAGACAGTTTCTGTTTGCACCAGATAAGTAATCTTAATCAGTTCTGGATTATGTTTGATGTCTAGCTGAGAAAAAAGTAAATTGCTTCCTGTCTGGATGAGGCACTCTCCAGATAATCTACCAGAGCAGTGTGCGAAATACGGGGGATCTCGGGGGTCTCGGACCCCCTAATTAACAACTAGAACCCCCTGAAGACGGCAAAATCAAATTTTGAGGGGTCTCAAAATTAAGCTAATTATTTACTAACATTTATTGTCATGTTTAAATATTGAAAGGTGAGTGACACAAAAATTGTGACTGATGACAGTGAACAGGCAGCTGATGTAGCCAGCAGCTGCTGACGTGGTTACCGGTGCCGGTTGTAATTCTGCGGCGCAATAATACATTCTGACTCCGCGGTTCTGCGCCTCTTCTCCATGTTTGAAAAAAAACAGGTTTATGTCGTACGGCCTTATTTATCCAACGGAAGAAGTTTTTAAACAGTCCTTAAATCTGGAAACAGTAATAAAACATGGGCTTTGGAGATTTGCTGCTATTCTACACATGATGCCCATATGCCTTGTCTAGATAACAAAGTAACAGCAAAATGTGAAGACAATCAAATGACTCTGGGTCATTTTTGCTGGAAATTAAGTCAAAGAAGAGAGTTCAGTGCCAGACATTAGATGTACAGGACATTTACATTGTGTGGTCTACACTTTATATACAGCAACATCTGTTGCAGATGCCATGCCAAACAGGAAGTGGGAATTATTCGGCAATGTTCATGATCGATCAGCCTCAAACTTCACATGGTTATTGAAGGACCACTCCTGATCACACCTATGTGACATTCATGAGGCATAGTTATAGCGCCACCTACATTTAAAGAGGTATATTTCACTTTTAACTACCCCTACAGGAATTATCCGATTGATCTCTACAACTTGTAAGTATGACCGACACTAAATTGAGAAGGTACATTTGATGTGTTAATCCAGGTCGCAATGGCGCTTGACACCATGTCAAACAGGAAGTGGGAATAACTCGGCAATGCTTTGGCCGATAAGTCTCAAACTTCATATGGTTATTGAAGGAACAAACCTATGTGGCATTTATTATTCATAGTTATAGTGCCGCCTATATTTAAAGGGGTATACTACCCTTTGAACTTCTGCTCAAGGGTTTTTTTGTATGTAATTCTATGGAATATTATATCATTCTAAAAGGTGTACTTGAAAACAGGGGTTTGTATCTGTAAGCTTAGTTTTGCAGACTTGTACATTTTGTTTTCTGTCTGCAAACTCATTTTCACAGTTGCGGCGGCAAAAGTACTTACGCGCGTGTGCTCGCACAAGCTTACGGATTTTTGACACATTTACCACGTGGTGTGTTTAGTAAACAGGGTTTCGCAGAAGAATCAGACTATCCACAAGGGAGGGAGGGACCTCCAGCTTCTGACCAATCAGTGTCTTTGGAATCGCTACGCACAACACAGTTGGCTAGTTAACACTGTCAGTCACCCCCCACCCCCCAAAAGAAAAAACTGATCGAGGGAGCGCTCAGTCAATTTATCGATGACTGAAACATGGACTCCAGCAGGCCTGCACAACCGCTAGTAAGTCAACAAAATACATAAACTTGTGTCAGATGTAACATTAACTTTTTTGGAAATAGAAATGTTTGTAATAATGGGCCTAGTCAGTTAGCTAACGTTAGCCAGCCAGCTAACTAGCTTTAGCATAAAGTAAACTTTAACCAGTCCCTGTCTGTAGTGTTTCTACTAACTATATACTGTATATAATATACTATATTTTCTTACTGTTGTGTTGAAAAAGAAATGTTATTGTTACCTGACTAGGACGGCCCATTATTAAAAAATATTACTATATTTCTAAACATTGTTTTTTGTACCTTTTCTGACACAAGTTGATGTATTTTGTTGACTTACTGGTGGTCACAGAGGCCTGGTGGAGGCCATCTTTCAGGGTTGGATCTCTTTTTTTTTTCTTTTCTTTTTTATTGAACATACAGACAACCAGCTTGTGGACATGAAATGAACATCTTTGTACAAGTTAAGATTCTAATGTGTGAAAAAACTACAATAAATTAAATAATCAAATGGAATATGAAAAGGTAAATGAAAAATATTAAAACATAAGAAAAACTTCAATAAAAGTCAGTGTAGCTTAAATCAGGGGCTACAGAGAATAAATCTTTAAAATATAACTGTGTTCAGGGGTTGATCTCTTTACACGGCTCTATGTTGACTGAGCATGAGGGTTGACTGACAGTGTTGACTAGCCAACTGTGTTGTGCTTAGCGATTCCAAAGACACTGATTGGTCAGAAGCTGGAGGTCCCTCCCTCCCTTGTGGATAGTCTGATTCTTTTGCGAAACACACCACGTGGTAAATGTGTCAAAAATCCGTAAGCTTGTGCGAGCACGCGCGCGTAAGTACTTTTGCCGCCGCAACTGTGAAAATGAGTTTGCAGACAGAAAACAAAATGTACAAGTCTGCAAAACTAAGCTTACAGATACAAACGTCACTGTACAAGTTTGCAAAACTACGGTTACAGATACAAACCGCTGTTTTCGAGTACACCTTTTAGAATGATATAATATTCCATAGAATTCAAATTTGGTTGCCACCACCCACAAGCATGCCTGACTCTGAACTGAAGAGGTATAGTTGATACGTCAAACCCAGTCGCCATGGCCGATGCCATGCTAAATATGAAGTGGGAATAACTCCGCAATGCTTTGGCATATCAGCCTTAAACTTCATATGGTTATAGATGGACCACTTCCGATCACACCTATGTGACAATCACGAGTCGTAGTCATAGCGCCAGCTATTGGCAATGGGAAGTAAGTCACGTGAGAAAAACATCATTCGATCTCCATGAAATTTATATTGTGTGGTCTACAATTGATATACAGCAACAGCATGTATAATTGTTGCTTGTTCTTTACTGCCACATAGTGGACACAGGAAGTGATATTTAACTCCGCGCAGTGCCCGATATTCAAGACTCAGACAGGCGTCAGCCGGCCTCCGGTTACAAGACCACAGCTGTCGCTCTCCCATGCAGCTTTAATTAAATGTTTATGTTTACCTATCTTTATTCAGCTTTGTTGTCCTTGTTTTTAGCTGTACACCTATTTCCTATTTCTATCTTCCTGAAAATTGTTCATAGAATTGTGTATAAGTATATTGACAGCAACGAAAAACTGCAGTGAAATTCCTTGTATGTGCACACATGGAAAATAAAGCTGATTCTAATTAACTTGTGCAAACAAACAAAACTCAAATTCACTCTTTATAATGGATTGAGATCTATTAACTTTGCTTTAAACAATAAGCACACACATCTTCAACATTTTCTGTTGTCATTGCCTTTAATTCAGCTGTTGATGCTAAATATATAAAAAGGCACACCATCTTGTCAGCGATACAGAGTATTACAGTGCATTATTACATCTCAAAATCATTACAGCTGAAATCTTAATATTAATGTTCTCTGTAAGACATTAAGAACTGTTAATTTAAGATATAAAAACAAACACAGGGGCCAGAAATACTGTCAGAGTTTGTGATTCAGTTAATCAAGCAACATGTTCCACATCAATACTCTCTTACCTCCACATGCCAAGCTTATGTAGTTAGTTTTGGCACACTAGCGTTCCTTCAAAACAAAAATACTGACTTTACTGGTGCCTCTCTGTGATCCCTGTGTCATTTTGTTCTTCAGGGATGAAGCTCAGAAATAGAAGGTACTGTATTCTAGACATTCAAAACATCAACAGCTTTTCACTACAGTATATCAAAATTACAGTTCAGGGCCAGTTGCAAGATTTACTGACTTAAACCAAGTCCTTTCCTGCAAGGTACACAGTGTAAAATACTTTTAATAGTCATACTGCTTGGCATTACAGATGGCATCAGTTCTTGAAGGCTAACAGGTATTTTTTAGACTGAGTGGACAATAGCTCCTGTAAGGATTCAATTTCCCTCATGGAACACTAAACCTATCCACTGCAGCATAGCACGGAATAAGAGATTTCCAAGGCATTTCATTAAGTCATGACCGGTAAAGGCACAGTTAAAGTTACTTTGGAGAAATCACTTAAATGAGCACATTATCGTTGATGAGTGACTTTTTTGCATCGATGAGCTCCAAGACACCAAGTGCAATCCAAAAACAACTTAATACTAACATTGAATACTGATGATGGTTGGGGAACATATGTATGAGATGTGATAGATGAGAACTAAAGCTTGACAACAAATACTAATACAGAGCATAAATACCAAAAACAGTAAAAGACTTAGCAGTATATAACAGTATAGAGGTCAAGAGGAGGCAAGCTTTTCTTTCTGGCACAGAGACTATGGAAGCAAAGAAAAGCTGTAAAGATTTTTCTTACATTTATCTTATATGCAAATGAACCTATTTGTGAAATTGAATCACTACTGAATACCATCCATTCATCCATTTTCTATACCGCTTATCCTCTTAGAGGGTCGCGGGGGGCTGGAGCCAATCCCAGCTGACATTGGGTGACTGAATACTTAATGATGAAATTAAAATACCTCTAAATTTATTAAATCTATTAAAACCATCTGCATTTATGTGGTTTGAATTGACCTTTTACTAAACCCATCCCCCAAACAGAGATTGCCCAATTGTAGCTCAACCGTATCTAGGCACGACAGGCCTGTCAAACTTTGGATTTCTCCACGTTGAATAAGTGTGTTTAGAGGATGGTGTCTTTCTTCCAGCCTTTCCAAAACCAAAAACATGAAAGCACATGTGAGAACACATGTGTAAGGAATGGATTAAGCTGTATGTTTATCTTCTCTAACGTTAGCAAATGTTAGCATGTTTGGCTAACTGGCTTCTTACTTAAAGTAGTCACCTCCCTGTAGATCCAAGGCCAAGTGTTAGCATGTTATTAGCTAGTCATAAAAAGGCCAGTTCATGACAGCACATTTTCACTGGAAGCCAGTCCTGGGCGTTTCTATAACAGATTTGTCCTGATATTTATTGGATTTGGGGAAGTTTACACTAAAGCGACTCCAGCCAACATTACCGGAGATATGGTTACGTTTGTTTAACACATCAGTTAGTCCTCATCTTCAAACTTCTCTTAAAACTCCAACAATTCCCCTCTTTGAAATTGAAGTTATTTTAAGTGGTGCAATTTTAAAAACTTGATTTAAAGTTCAAGTTGCTAAAATTGGATTCAGACACTAAAATTCAAGACGAAAAATTAGAGCTACCAAAGATTAGCAATGAAACCTGAATGGAATCAATCAGACCTCTGTCCTGTCAGGTTACATTATGTCAGTCACATGATCCATGAAAGAAAAGTTCCGCATACATTGAGAGATGGTTTTCAAAGTAAAATATTTCAATGCTATGAATTCTGTGGTATTTAAATTTCAACATTAGGTATTCAGTACTGATTAAATCTCACCATTAGGTGTTGAGTTGCTTATAATTGCTTTAAATCAGTATGGCCTTTCTTTGCTTCCCCAAAATAATCAATCACTAAGACTTTCATTTCATAATCACACTTATGTTTCAGTAAAAAAAATGTTTTTCCATCAGAGTCAAATGGAATATAACAGAAACAGTTTAAATGTTTGCAATGCTATGTTAGTTATATATCTTTTAAAAGAGATATGAATGGATAATATTTAGCATAGAGAACTTACTTCCCACAAAAACACAAAGCTGTTTTTACACAGTCAAACCTGGGGCAGGTAGTATTCCAGTGTAGGAATGCTGGTTGGTTTCTGGGTTGGGGTAGCATGTTTGGGGACTCAGTAGGGGTACACAGCTCACTTTTGCCCCGGGAACCCTAGCAGGTTAATCTGACCCTACATCATCTAGTTGACCTGTTCAAATGATCTGGTCTAAATACAGCTGAATCAACACTTTTCCTCCAAAGCAATGACATAGTGTGACTACACTCTGCTGTGTTCATGTGATTTGTTTGCATCAAATGAGCTTTGTCAGTCTGCAGGATGTCTGACAGCACCCAGGGACAAAGACAGGCTGAGAAATGCTGAGTCAGGCAGAAGCTTGGCACAGTGGTGTCTGTGCAGCAGACCTCCTCCTTCACTACTGTGATGCATCTTGGGAAGTGGAGTCCTGAGTAGCTTGTGCAGTTCCTGTGGTGGAGTCTTGAGCCAGCAGCTGCTCCAGCGGACGCAGGAACACCAGCATCACTGTGATGTTATCACTTGAACCAGCTGCCTTAGCGTGACCTACCAACTGTTGAGCGACTCTGAGTCCAACTGCATCCTCAGACTGTTCCAGCGGAGTGTCTTCCCTGCCCTCGGGGTCACAAGGCTGTTGGAGTACATCCAGGACCAGATGTGGGACCTCTGAAGGTTTGACTGCATCAAAGAACCCATCGCATGCCAGCAGCACGTAGTCCTCGTCACCGAACAGCTGGGTTGTCGAGCTGTCGGCATCTCCAGACACATAGGGCTTCTGGTCAAAGTCACCTGGAGGAGTGATGTGGATGTGTGGTTAGCAGCTGCAGCTAAACACAGCAGTACCTCCTCAGACCGACTCAGTCCTAGACCTGAATATCTCTCAATTCATTGGTTAGAAAGGAAGATCAACATCCTCACACCAAAGAACCTGACCAAGAGACAGGCTAGGCTGATATTATTGGCTTCAGTTTTTCACAGATATATTGGTGTCAACACGTATGTCAGCTGATAAATAGCAAATTACAATGTAAATTGCTATACAAAAATGTCAAAAAAAACGGCAGCAACCCATGAAGGTGATGCAGCACAGGATTTATAAATTTAACATGGAATCAATTAAATTAAATGGTAGGGTTGATTTTGCAGTTTTCCTAAATGTCCAAAAGAGGGGTTTTAATTTGTAGTTTACAGAAATTGTAAGTTAGGTCAAAAAGACACTTATTTTTAGTTATTAGCCAATTTCATGTTCACATGGAAAAATCAAAGCAATATTCAAGTTTACATGCTATAGCACAGTTTGTCCTGTATGTGTTGCCCTGCACTCATATTGACTAGAGGTCTTCAGGCTTGGCTTTAAAAAGTGAAGAAGTGATCAAAACGCTAGAACAAGCTACACATTCAGCTGTGTGACTTATTGTCATTGTTCTCAGGTTAGTAACCTGGTAAAATGTGAACAGGTTAATTCAGGAACAATGTATGTGAAACCTAAAATAGCTGAGTAAATGTGAAGTATAGTAAATAGTGTTGTTTAAAAGAGGTAAGCCACTCGTTTTTGAATGCTGTGTTAGGCTTTGAAAGCTAATTTTCTCCCCTCAATATGCAGTGTTCAAAACACAGTGGATGTTCACTGAAGTCCTCCTGCTTCAAGTTGATTTACATGTCAACCAGTAACATTGAAGCACTGAACATTGAACAGAACAGCTGTGTGCACGGCTCGTGAGCATGTGCCAAAGTTTTTCTCTGTTCTGTATCCACCATGCACAGTTCTACTCACAGGTCTACTACAAAGGTAAAACACAGACTGTTTAAATCACAGAATCACTGATACACATGTTAAATATAAACCAGTGTGTTACTGTTGTTCTTGATAAACACATCTGGACAGGTGTTTGTCAGTGTATCAGGCTCAAAACTCAGTAAAAACGTGTATGACGTCCCCTCAGACTGGCAGCAAATGAACTGAACACACAGTGGGTGGGGGAGGGGCAGTACAACCAGGCGGGTGCGCTGCTAATATATATATATATATATATATATATATATTCTTTTTGGCTTGCTCTGAACAAAGGTACAATTGAATGTAATTCTTATTATTTAAG
Organism: Macquaria australasica; assembly: GCA_005408345.1. Classification (NCBI taxonomy): domain Eukaryota; kingdom Metazoa; phylum Chordata; class Actinopteri; order Centrarchiformes; family Percichthyidae; genus Macquaria; species Macquaria australasica. Next base: position 17,469 of record SEMN01001107.1, read on the forward strand.
CAAATTTAACTGAGACTATGAGGGGGGATTTCAGGTATATTCCTTAAAAAGGTTTTTTGTAAATACATTTATGTTGTCATAAAGATGTCTTCATAAAGCAGCTTGTTTTTTACTTAATATCCTCCTCATAGAACCTAGATAGAGGTGTTTTACTATATCATTAGCTTTTAACACATTTCAAGATAAAATATACTTACAAAAATGGCCCTCTCTGTTGTTGAGGTAAATAAAGGCCACGATGTGAAATTTTACTGTATTAAGCCCAAAATGAAAATGGGGATCCCACACAAATGCATTTTGCTCTGTTTTTGTTGGTTGTGATTGACTTACCTATAGCTCTGGATACAGCATATGTGCCATTAACACGCCAGCAACCCATGAAGGTGATGCAGCCACCAAGATCCTCAATTCTCTGTTTCTCATCCTGGACAGTGGAGGACAAAAGAGACTAACCTTACCATCTGACCATCTTACCACCATTCATTTTATCTGAAGATGTGCAGTAATTTGTTGCAATTCTATTCACTGTTAGGTCAATTTTAACTCGACATGTGCCATGTGACTGTCATCAGTCATGTAAAACTCATCACATTGACCCCCAGTGTTTTGGTGAAGACCTTGACGATACTAAATCAAAACCTGTAACCACATTCAGTCAATTCAAGTTCTTGCTGTAGAAACAAAGCTAGAAATCTAAAGCCCCTCTAGAGTCCCCTAGAGGCTGCAGCTGTCATTACACCCACAGTATAAAAATGATAGAACAAATAACATACTAACAATTTTGCTATTGCTTACCCGATTATTTAACCAGGTTAAGTTTGACCATTGGGTGGTGCTACAGGAAACGGTCTTTAAAATAAAAAGGGTTTATCCCCTTAGGAGCAGTAAATTATGAAATATTATCTGTGCAAAGTTGACAATTTGACCCTTGGGTGGTGCCAAACAGTCTATGGGTGGTGCTAAACAAAAGGTCAGGGCTCACTAAGATTTGCTCTGCTTCTGCTCACACTGTATGCTTGCACACAGATATTGTTACCTGCACAGATTTCCTGCGCTCCAGCTTCAGCCCTTCTCCTTGTTAAACGTCTGCTCTCAGATCTCTGCTCTGCTCTCTGATTTTTTGGGCAACAACCCTGTCAAAATTGGCCAGGTGTAGTGTTGACCAATGAAATGATTGCTGCCTTGTGGCAGGCGCGTTCACTTTACTTCTTAGAGTGATCCGTACAGGGGGTTACTTTTTAACTGGGTTCATCCACTCCCGCCCTCCACGGCTGTATTATATGTACTTCCCTTGCTTTCTTTACGACTTTTGGAATAAAAGGACAGTTAATATCTATACCAGCGCCCATACTTTTTCTTTTACTATAATAGCTACACCAGGAATAGCTTTCAGTGCGGCCATTCGGAACAGGTGTAAGCACTTTAGCTGTGGTCAGACGACACGTCGTACAAACTAGTGTGTTTAGAGCACACTCCAGCCTTTAACTGTATACCGATATAAGGGCTTACAGACACAGGCATTTTTGCATTCAAACATTGGGGTCTGACATACAGCTTCCAGATGATACTTTATTATCACTAGGGACAATTGTTACACTGGGGTTCAAAACATTTGATCATCATCAGCAGGATATAACAAAGAATGATATGCTTATTATTAAGTCTGTGCTGGTTAAACTGTGTATTAGCTGTGAGATAGCTCTGTGTATTCCCCTGATTCACTGCAACTTCACTGAAATAATTGATGTTCAACATTTTGCACTTTCTACACTAGAGGGGCTAAAGTGAAATCTATAGAAGCAGGATTGTCAACACAATTCTGTGTTGAAAAATCTGAATACTTTTTTTCCAGCAAATGTCATCATCACATGCAAACAGACAAATGTTAGGAGGTAGGGTAATTCATTAATTTTTTCCCTCAGTTCACCTATTCAGCAACATGTTACATCATCTTTACAAGTAGAAAGCCTGGAAGTTATTTAACCTTGATCTCCAACATTAGTTTGGGACAGACTTGCTATGGCTGCATCTGTTAGGCTGAAGCCATCTGATGCAATAAATGTGTCAAACATCTTGGAAAATACATTTTGCTATGAAGTGTCCTGTGAAGTGACCGTGTGTATTTTAGTTTGGGATACAAAACCCCACCGAAATTCCAGTCAGCAGAGAGCTCTGTGTGTGTATGTATGTGTGTGTGATATTCCTACCTCTCTGTCTGGTTTATGGGGGTCCACAAGTGTTATAGCTTGTCCCTTTCTGACCAGTATTGCTTGAGAGTCTCCCAGCCAAGCCACAGTCAGCTCCTGACCATGGATCAGCACCGCTACACCTGTAGTGCCGCTTCGCAGACGCTGACAACACACACACACACACACACACACACACACACACATTATCTATCGGCCTGGGTTTATCTGCAGCACTGCACACAAGGGCAACCAGAAAACACTAACATCCCAGAAACCAAAATTACAATATAATGGTAGGAACTCTGAATGGCAACACATAGCACCTGGCCAATCTGAGCTCCTGTTGCAGCTTGGTGGGTTGGACAGTTGTGTTTAAATTAAAGCAAACACAAAATGGAAACTGTAAATGTTGAAGCAGGGTACAACAATGAATTGTTAGATGGAATATGAGGCAGACACATTAATAAAAGGAAAAACCAAAAACTAAATCTAAAAGCATTTTAAAATGAATTGTGTGCTTCCATTTTAACATTCAATTAATAATTAATCATTAAAAGACAAACTAAGCAATATAATTATTGATTGGTAAATTCACTTATTTTTTTGTACTTTGAGGTTGTAATGCATAGTTTATAGTAACTTTATTCAGAAATTAAATTGGTTAATTTATTAATTGGTTATAATTTTGCACTGTAAACATGTAATTATACCAGTGGCACACTCCCATCAGTGTGTGTAATTTGGGAATGTCATGTCTGCTGAAACCTGTGTTCAGAATGCTTCAGTACCTCTCTCTTGGCTTTGCCCCTGAACATGTCATCTGTCTGTTTGAAGGCAGTTTTAAAGGCTGTGGCTGCATCACTCTGCAGTGTCTCCTGTTTACTCAGAGCAACATGGAGGTGAGTGGCAGCGTAGGTAGCAGCATCCACACCTCCATGGCCGTCAAACACAGCGAAGTACGCACGCTCCACTCCGTCCTAGCCCATGGTATAGAAAGACAAAGAAAGACGTCAAATAAGTGTTTGATACATTTTTTTAATTTTGAAGGTGTTTTGATTTCGGATTTTCTGAAGTTTTGCAATCGTGAATAACAAGACAAGAAAACCAGTCACAAGCAGAGTTTTCGCGTTGCAGTGAAAGTCTTATACCTGGATTCCAAAGAGCTGGTTGAACTCAGCCAGTGCCAGGTGTTTGTCCTCCATCTTCCGCCTCATGTTCTTGATGGCATGAACGGAGCAGTGGAGGAACCGGGAACCGGAGGGTGGAAGCTGAGAGAAGTTTTGATGCCATGCCAGCGCCATGTCTATCAGCTTGTTGAGAAAGAGACGTTGGACTCCCTCTGATTGAAGTACTGACGGTAAATAAACAATAAATCAATCGCAGCCTTTTGGTTCTTACTACTTTTTGCTTTTGGTATATATAATACAATACAATACATGACAGAGGATACAGAACGAAACAGACTCCACTGTCATTATCCCGGTTACCAGCAGCAGCAGGCAGTTATTTTCAGTGAAAAAACTCTGATAAAGCCACTGTTCACTACCTGCTCAGCAGCAAACAGCAGACAGACAGTTAGAGACAAGCTGGTGAACATAGTGGAGCATTTAGCAGATAAAGAGACAGACATTTCCCTCAAGAGTTGGTGGAGGCCAAAAACAGAGCTAACAGAGAGGGAATACTGGACTTCTATTCATCAGGTGGACACAAACACCACTCCACATGAATGATCATGCTGCTCTGTGTCTGCTGGATGTGTAAATAGGCAACAGCTTCACCGTAACAACTCTTTAAGGTGATAATATGTCAATGTTGTGTTCACAGTTTGTTGCACTACTCCAAAATGAGCATAAAGTAAAATACTTACAGACTACTTGCTGTTCCTCTTCCTGGTTGGCCTCACCTTCCTGGGGGCAGTGGAAAGGTGAAAGGTCGTTCTGCAGCAGATGGGCCAGTGCGGCCTGGCACAGGAGGGCACTGAGGCCTGCAGGAGCACCCCTAAACCAACAAAGACAAGCAGAAATACATGTTGTGTACTTTGTCAAGCTCTCAACATGATTTATTTCTCTCACCAGACACTGCAGCCAAGTGATACACAACTGTACAGTCACATGGTGATTAATCCACCTCAGTACAGAAATAAGCGAGCAAACACTAGCAAACACAAATGGGTAAAATATAACTGGACCATGATCAATGCTCATTAAATGAGTGCCACTGGTGAATGCGCATCTTATTGTGTGATCAACTCTGTCATCTATCACACCTTTTCCTTTACAGAATTACATTTCTGTTGCAGAGAAGACTGGGCTTAGGAAACAGGAAGTGGGGACAACAATGGTGTTTCTACAGACAGGATATGAAGTCTTCCTGACAGGGAAATGTAAGCAGAAGAGAGAGCACACAAGCCAATGATTCTGAGTCCGAGGCCTCACACATTGTTTAAATTTTGTGTTCCTACTTTAAGTTTAGCTGAGCTTGAAGGTTCATTAATAGCTGTCCTAAGACTCTTCATTGCAAGAAAACAACTAAGAAGGGAGACTAATGACCAGAGATGATTTGCACATTAGTGCAGAGTTAATGAAAGCAAACAAGATTAGATATATTTTCAGGACTTTCCAGAAGTCTGACCAAACTCCACAACAAAAAAAGTTTCATCCTTACTGATTTGTAATGATTTCCACTGAATTAAAACCACCTCATGTCATGACTGTGTAAATCATGTTTATGAGCCTCTTTCAAACATGCACCTTGTTACGTAAATCTGGAGTCTCATATCTGAATATGTGCCTAAAAATCACAATGGCAATCTGACTTGTAACATTTCTGTAACACTTTCAACATGGCAAGTCTGATGCCGACAGCATTATAAGATAAGATAAGATAAGATAAGATAAGATAAGCCTTTATTGTCCCACAGCGGGGAAATTTTAGCGTTGCAGCAGCCAGCAAAAGTGTCATATATAGAAATACAATAAAAATAAATAGAAAAATAGTCCTATACACAGTATAGACAGAAATAAATAATAGAGTGACTGAGTGCAGTTGTAAGTATGCATTCATAATGGTCATTACTCAAGGCTTTGAAGTCCATCACTGATGCAGTGAAGATAACAACACTTATCTTCCTTGACATCATTATTTTCCAGCTCACTACTGCCTCTTGCACACTAGGTGCCAAATATCATGTGATGTGAGTCTTTCCCTATCAACCTCGTCACATCTGAATTAAGTCATAAGGGACATATATGTAACCAACACGAATGACAAAAAATACATATATAAAACAGTTATAAGAACCAGCAAATGTTTGGCATGTTGCTTAAAAATGTAACTAAAATTATATTAATTACAGTATTAGTATAGTGGATTATTTTTCTGTCAATCAACTAATAGATTAAACGACTAATTGCTTCAGCACTAATCAGGCGAAGCTAGTTCAGGCTAGTTCAGGCAGCCACTTGAGTCTGCCACTACAATCACATGGTGTCCCCTTTTAACTGTAACATACAGTATATCCAACATACGTCGGTGCTCTGCTCACTCTTTTGCTGCCATGCCTGCTGCCACACAACTTACATGCTCTGCTGACACTGTTGCTGTTTCAAGTAGCATTTCAAAAGCCCCACTTCCACCCCAGCATCCACCTGTAGGCTTGGAGTCTACCATCCTGTAGGGGGGAAGTTCGTATTGTTAATACCCACTCCATGCTGTGCTGAGCTTGGTGCTTCCTTGTGTGGAGTGACAAGGTTAGAGCCTAGATGCCAAACATCAACACTGTACACGTTTACATGCACTGTAGTAACCTGGCTACTGTATCCACGTACAAATGCAGCAAGTCAGTAATCCAGTTTCTACCCTATCCCCAACCTTATTTTGGAAGCATGGCTTGTTTCAGTCAGACAGAGCAGAGCTCGTCCTCACAGTGTGAAAGTGTGTGAATTTAATAATAGTCAAATGGTGGTAGTCAAGTGGTGGAAACAGACTTGTTTAAACCTTTGGAGTCTACTTTGTGATAGTTCCAGTTTTAGTCAGACTTTGGACAGAATTATTTTAAATACAAGGACATATTGCTCTGTATAATTACCTCTCCTTTTATCTATCGCTCAGCTGTTACATTTCCTGTCTGCAGTCTTTTGTCATGCACGTGCATAGTTGTAAAAAAACACTGGTATGGTTACCCATATACATGGCAGAGAAATCGGCGTTCTTCAGGAGAAATCTTGGGCAAACCAGGTTTCTCTAATCCACTACGCTGATTACAGAAACCCAGGTTTGTAATTTACACAACAGTTAAGAAATCAGCTGTTACTTATGTGCATGTAAATGCACAACAGTTTCATACTTTATTAAACTAATTTTATTTTCTTTGACCGTAAAAGACGATAATTTAGTTCTGAGAGCATAATATTTGTACCTTTTGAAATTCTTTACTATTAAGTAACATTATATTAGATTAGATATTATGTATTACACATTTTTACAGTGACATTAATCAGGTGGAACAAGAGTACTTAGACCATGGGGCATTCAATCTCTCTGTGTGTGTATATAATATTGGCTGCTGTTGTGTTTGTCTATCCTTCAGGCCTACCAAATATGTAAATTGCATTTTGTGTACTTCTCCCTCCCTGTCATACCTGGCAGCCAGCAGCCTCAGGCCCAGCTCCAGGCTCTCTCCATGCAGATCCTCCAGGGAAACTTTGCGGCTCTGAGGGTTGTCAGGCAACGGACTGCCTTCCTCCAAAGCAGCTGGGAACTCCTCCACAAACCTCCCCAGGAAACACCTGACCTCCTCCTCCATCCCGCAGACTCTGGCGGCAGTAAGCTCTCAGGTAAACAGGGGTCAGGGCTCACAGGTCACAAGTGGAGACTTGAAGGGCAGAGAAAGTATGCTTCAAATTTCACACTGTGATGGGCAATTAATGCAGTATACAATGACAGATGGAAATTTAAATGCTCACCTGGTAACACCTTTGTGAGATACACTCACAAATCAATCAGTATTATTACATTATTATTGTCATAACCTGTCATAACAGCACACCAGGAAATACAATTGAAACTCTACACCTACTGATGTACTGACTTTGACTTACTATCTTAAACATTTAACTTATACATTTTTTTTTATTTTTTATAAAACTTTGATTTACTACATTAAAATAAGTCCAAATTTATGATAGTAAATCAAAAATTTTACTATCTCATAATTTTGACTGAGTAGGTCAAAATGTTGCATAGTATCTCACAATTTGGACTTACTTAGTCAAAATTTTGACTTTTGTCTTTTGTTGGCGGAAATGGTCTCCCTTGACAGCCAATGAGAAGGCATTAGCTTGTAAACTAGAAGCGGTTGCCTCTTCTTACTTAAGGATAGTACATGTTCTGGGTGCAAATTGCTGAGGGGGATGGGGCCGATGGGGGGGATTTTCCCCCCTCTGCTTTTGATATCCCCCCTGTGGTCATTCTTTTTTTCTTTTTCTTTTTTATCTCTGGTGGGGATACGTGTTATCCCTGTTTCTGGTCAGACTGAATAAATTAAATGCATTTCCTATACCCGTGAGTAGATGGTGAAAGTTGATAAGCCATACTAGCTCTTTTAAAAAGACATTATGGAACCTCCTGAGTGGACGGAGTCGCGAGTGGATCGAACTCTTATGTTACAGTGCCGATGATGACTGTGCCTCACGATTGGAAAGACACAATAAATCCAGTTCCATAGTTTGTCCCTGCCATTGTCAAGTTAACAATTACTAAACAATAATAACTAGCTTAGTATTGACATTCACTAGCAATAGAAATTACCAGTATGAAAGCCGGACAAGTTCAGCACAAGTGACGAGAGCACAACGACATCCAGCAAAATCTGCCTCATTGTTTACATCCGCATTCCATTCCAAAATCAGCCTGTCATTTTCTTTTTTACAAACGTATTGAGCTGGAAGCTGGATCCGGGGAGGCAATCTGCAACACACTGCTCCAGTGTCTCATTGAGCAGGGAATTGATGGGGATATTCTGCGGGCTCGGCTGCTTGGATTCACTACAGATGGTGCTGCTGTCATAACGGGGAGATAAACAATGGGGTAGCTACACTGATGCAAGAGAGAACCAACACTTATCTGATGACGATACATTGCATGAACCACAAGCTGGAACTTGCCATCCATGACGCAGTCCAAAAAACAGTGTTCATTGACTCATTGTACGCATTCTTTTCTCAGAGTCCCAAACACTTGCGAGAACTAGAAGATGTGGCTACAGAGCTTAATATCCATGCAAGAAGAGTGGGAAAAGTGTTTGACGCCCGCTGGCTGTTGCCCTCATGCACGTCAGTGTCAGCTTTGTGGGAAAGCTATCCAGCCCTGGTTTCACAAATCTGAAACGTTTCAAGAGTCTCTGGCTTTTCTGGGATAATCAAGTCCAGATTTGACAAGTCTAGGTATAGTGGTTTTGGATCTAGACCCGGTCCAATGTGGTCTAGATGTGAAAAAAGCAGTGAAATATCCCTTTTTTGTATTTTCACAAACACAATAAAGCATTCCCAAATTTGAAAGTGGGTTTCAGACAGCGTTAACCTTTACCTAAAATGTCTAACAGGCTTTCACAACAGAAAGAGATGCAAAAAACGGAGGATCATTCGCTCAGCACCGTAGGTCTAAATTAAGTTTCCCTTAACTTTCCGCTTAACTGCCGAATCGGAAGCCATATTTTTTACATGTCAGACAGAGGCACATACGTTAGCTACCAAATGCGTACAACCTACGCTACTCAATTTTCCAGTTTTCCGTTATTTTGTTTTTTGCTTTCCCAAATATGTAAAAATGGCATAACTTTACGTGTTGTGACATTGCTTTATGTGTACAAGCGTGCTCCAAGTTATCTTCCCTAGTGAAACATTAACGTTACACGAGCATGCATGCAGTCAGCAACACAGAATGAAGGTAGTCATTACTGGCTGGATTACTTTAGAAATTACAACATTAATTTTCCCGACGAGCAGAAGTCAGTTTCTTCATTTTACCTGGGGATAGCTAACTTGGAAACCCTTAGCATAGTACGCCTACACCCAGACCGACGGCTGAGAGAAACACGCCCTTTAGCGAGACAAAGAGTAAAAGAAATTCACTGATAAAGCACACGCACCAACCTGAGCTGGTAGAGCTGATGGTAATAATATAAGCAGAACGTACTATCAACAACGTTAAGAGATCTGCGATGTACCTCGTATGATCAACACCCTATTGGACCATTTTCCAGTACGTCATCACACGTCCCTCCTCCGACCACTGTACATTTAAAGGACCATACCAATATTTATATGTAGAATAATTTCACACATAAAATAGAAATAGGAAATCAAGACAGAAAATGAGAAATAACGTATTATCTTACTCTACTACAAAGGATTATCACGCCATAAATATATATTACAAGAAAAGGGAAACTGAAAGAAAATTCTTTTATAGGGCTGCAACTTTTATTAATATTTTATTAATTTTATTAATCTGAAGATTCTTTTCTCAATTAGTCTATGAAATGTCAGAAAATAGTGTAAAAAAAGATATATAATTTTATATAATTTCCCACAGATCAAGGTGATATATTCAAATTGCTTGTCTAAAATTTCAAAATAAAGCATCAAATCCTCAAATTGGAGAACTTGGAACCAGTGAATGTGTGGCATTTTTTCTTGAAAACTGACAAACAAATCAATTATCAAAATAGTTGCCAAATAATTTTTGTTGATCGACTAGTTGAGTAAGTGACTTATTGTTACAGCTCTACTTTTGACAAAGAATGACACATTATATTGAAAAATGGCAATTTGAATAATGGAAAGTGAAGATGAAATACCTAATATGGAAGAGCATTATGGAAATAATCAAGTTAAAAGCTTAAATTGTAAAGTATAAACTAAAATCTGTCCTGGAAATGGAAAATGAAATTATTTGTTATTTTTATTGCTAACATGTTAAAAGTTAGTAAACGTTCCCATGATAAATGGAACACTTGTGTCATGCGATAGCATTAACATAGAATGTTAACTAACATGCCTGTTAGAAATTAAGCTCAAAGCTCAAACTGTTGAAATTTCAAAAGTGTAGTATTTGGACACCATTTTATATAATGTTTCCTTGAAAACAGTATTTTCATATTGACAACATATATACGCACTCTTTTTATGATAGTGAACAAACATACTTACAGCAAACATTTATTTCAATACATATTTTACTTTAGTGTAATTAAACACATGTAAAAACAGAAGTCCATTTACTGAAATACACCTTCATACTATGTGTCAAGCAAATAACAGGACGCACTATACACAGACACTATACAAAGTAAGCTGCCAAGGCAGCCATTTTGTCTTTAGGTTTTTTAGGATTGCCACGGCGTCCCCTGCCTCGTCCCCGTCCTCCTCGTCTCGCACCCCCACCCCGATGCATGGAGTGCCTCATGGTGGCATGTTTGAGCTCCACCAGATCCTGGAAGACCGGATCACAGAAAACACAGCCAGTGTGTTGGGTCTCGCCGGCAGGAAGTGGAGTGCGAGTCTTGTTGAAGTCCACCGCGACCAGAGAGGCGTCGCAGGCATCACAGCTTTCCTGAGCAACCTACAAGAAGAGAAAAGAACCTTAGAGGCAGCATAAAGGATCAAGCAAAATTGTAAGGGTTGAAATAATAAAACCTTCAGGAAAAAAAACAAGACATTATAAATACAAGGATGGGGGACTAATGGGCGGGCTCCACAATTCAGTTTTAAAAGTAGCTTTGGATGAGAGGGTGTTCCAAATCGTGTTAAGATAAGGACTGAGGACACTTCCGGAAGAACTTGGGAGTAAGGAAAAATGGGTGTATCCTATGCGGAAGTGATTTAACAGACGTAAACACCCCTTCACTGATCCAACTGACCTGGTGGGACTGTAACAGTATCACTGCAGAACTGTGATTCTGTCAAACTGCCAACAGGGACATGATGAACAGCATCATCACCAACTAATAGCCTGTGTAAGCTGTTTTATTCTATAATACCTATATCTATCAGACTTGCTGTAGTATGGGCTTTATTTGGAGTATTTATACTGTAGTTTCTTCATGTCTGTTTCAATCTATTAAGAATAAACATATATCTATCAGTGTTACTTCCACTAAGTAATAGTCCCTCACAAAGTAATAGAGCTATGCTCTCCCATTTTAATGAAACAACATTCCTATTTGAAACAATCAGCAATGGATGGCTACTAGGTGTGACTGCATCAGGGTGCCAATTCATGGACTGCCATGAAATTATTTTGTACAGATATTTATAGTACCCAGAGAATGAATCCTACCAACTTTGGTGATCCCCTGACTTTCCTGTAGCGCCACCATGAGGTTGGCATCTTTGGCTTTTAGTGAAATATCTCAACAGCTTTTGGATGGATTGCTATGGAATTTGGTACAGATATCCATAGTGTTCAGTCTTGCGCCATCATCAGGTCAAATCAACCATCAAACCAACAAAAATTCTATTCTACTAACAAGTATTGTGTGTGTATCCAAAGCCTGATATATCTTACCCACATACACCGTCCTGCTGCCCTAAATACTCACCAAATGTGAATTAATCTGCTGCTGAAAACAATCAGCCAACAAATGCACAATTTCTTTTTTTTTTTTTTAAATGAAACTATATATTTGTGAGACATTTTTAAAGATGTATCTCTTCAGTAGGAACAAATGGACTTGAAAATGAAAGCCACAGACAGAGTTGGGAAGTTAGACATTTCCTTTAAATTCAGCTGCAAAACCTTGTGCACCTTATTGCACATGAGAAGAAACATAATTTAACATTGCAAAACATTTCACGTTAAAAGTATCCTTGGCTTCACTTCAGCAGGTGAATTAACTTATTAGTACACCATCTCTAGTTGAAGGTGCATTAATCAAGGATATCAGCTGCTCATATGTTTGGGTGGAATGAAAGCCTGCAGAATTCTGGATATTTAGATTACTATATTTGCTGTTCTGGGCCGGTAAAGCCTGTTTAGACATTGTATGTGACATTGGGCCATATACATAAGGTTATCTTGACATAGGACAAGATGTAGAACTATTTTCTTACCTGTACTCTGTGTGCATGTTCAAAGAAGTGCACCACCACATTGCATTTATTACAAGCCATCCTCCATTTTGGTCCAGAGGTGGGATCCAGCACCAAAACCCCACTATCACACTCCACACACTGTCCAATGCCCAAAGAGTTGAGAGAGTGCTGACAAGATGGATGGGTACATTCATTGCATCCCATACCTGGGAAGAGCAGATACGGGGGAAAAAAAGGGATCAGAATGTCAGAGAGGTCAGAAGGCTACTGTAAGGACCAGATTTACTAAGAAAGTGGTGTTGTGCGTTGCAGTTTTCAATTAGTTTGAGGCCACAATTTGCGTGTATTCAGCACACAAGACAGCAGCTCATTACGTATATATATATATATATATATATATATATGTATATATGTGTGTATATATATAAGTTATTATTATTATTATTATTATTACATTACATACGCATACGCGCGTGCGCATGCGCATTACATACGTTAATACACATACGCATACGTGCGTATGCGGCACATATTATTATTACGTATTGCGCATTAATATTACGCATTATTACGCATTACATACGCGGACATTACGCATATACATACGCACATACGCATACGCGTAATATGCGCATACGCATATATTATTACGCATTACGCAGGCAGTATTATTACAAGGCATACATACGTTACATATTATTGACATATTATTATTATTGCTGAGCACATATTATTATTACAGGTATTATTATTATTACGATACGTGCACACATTATTACATACGCATATGCGTACAACAATAACATTATTATTACATATTACGTGTGACATGCGGCATATTATTATATATATATATATATATACATACACATATATATATACATATATATACATATATATATATACACATATATACATATATATATACATATATACATATATATATATATATATACACACATTTATATACACATATATATAAGTATTTATATATATATATTATTGTTGAAAGATATATATATATATATATATATATATATATATATATATATATACACACACATATATAGGCTACACACATATATACAATTAATATCAACACATATATTATATATATATATATATATATATGTATATGTGTATATATATATACAATAATAATATATATATATATATGTATAAAAGTGTGTGTATATATCAATACTATATGTAATATATATTACACAATATCATTACTAGTATGTATATATATATATATATATATATATACACATAATGTGTATATATGTGTATATACATATATATATATACACACATTATGTATATATATATATATATATATATACACACATAATGTGTATATATGTGTATATACATATATATATACATATACATATATATATACACATATACATATATATATACACATATACATATATACACACACACATATACATATATATATATATATACACACATACACATATATATATACACACATACATATATATATAAAATTGTAGGGGGCGCTATCGAGCCATTTTGCCACACCCATGCGCAAGACACATAAAATATATAATTTTTCACCACTTTTGACGCATGTACAAAGTTTCATGACTTTTTGAGCATATTTAGCCCCTCAAAATGCGATTTATTTTGACAAAGAATAATAATTCCTTTAGTTTCAATAGGGTCCTCGCACGACTTTGTGCTCGGGCCCTAATAACTAGCACTAATTCTCTAATATGTATGACTTGCAAAAGAAATGGCGGTGCCTCCACTTAGTAGGAATACATAAGTTTATGATTTAAATCCCACTAAGGATTTATGTATTTAAAGAGGTACTGCACACTTAAACGTGTTTTTTGAGTTGTAAACTAAATTATATGACTGTACTGTGATGAAACACATCAATGCTGGCGTTAATATTGACATTTCTTAACAAATTTATAAAAATCACTATTTGATGGGTTGACAATGGCTCAACATGCCATCTAATGTTTTAAAATCAGTCCTGAACCTGCGAGGCCAATGCTGACATCGAGTCAACCGGTTGGGACCTTTCTACATCATGACATTTATATAAAAAAAGACTCTAATCAGTGTCACACTACGAAGCCATGAGGCCACGTCTCCTACAGTTGTTGTTCCCTCACTCAATGCATTTTTTAAAAATGCTGTGAGGGAGGGTTCTAGCTGAATTGGAGGGTGTAGTTAAACTTGAATTACTATTCCTTTTCAAACTTTAAATAATTCAAAATAAACCTCAATGAAATGCAACAAACAACACATTGTACTTTAAATGCAAATCATGAATTTTAGTTCAAGGTTAACATCTCATCCCAGAGCTCTGAAATATGGTTTACCCAAGAGTCAGTTCTATAGGCTCAGATGCCTATGTCACTCAAATGAAGAATTAATTGATAAAGCTGCTGCAATGAAAAAAATGTTTTTTGGACAGAGGCTACTCTTTACATTGTGTAGATGAGGCTTACCAAGTTGTATTTTATAAAGTGTCAAAAAAAGATAAAAGTTGCTCTGTCTCCTGCATTACCATTTATACCCCCCTCAGGCCTATATCTTCAAGAACACTATTCTAAAACATCAGCCTATTTTGGCCTCTGATCCAGCATTACCCCAGCATTTTAAGGATCCTCCCCTCTTTGTCTATAGAAGAGATCCTAACTAATCTACATGTCAATCCTGCGACATGATTGGCTCTTTTAATCCTGTGACCTGATTGGCTATTTCAATCCTGGCTTCTGATTGGCCCTTTTAATCCTACGACGTGATTGGCTGTTTTAATCCTGCAACCTGATTGGCTCAGTTGGGGGAACAAGAGCATTATTTTCTCCTCTTATACTATTCATAGTGCATCAGAGGATAATGGTCTAAACTCCCATGCTTATTGATGAGGATGAGAAATTATTACAACAGTGGGGTTTAATGCAGGAAATCTTGCACACTGTATGACATGCTATTTATGTGCACTTGGTCACTCCTACGTTCATAACAGGAAGACCTGGTTATTATCTTTCTTTTTATTTCAAATTCCTTGAAATTTGCCATAATTTTCAATTTCAAAAATGCTTTACAAACTTTTCTTTGAGTCTGTGTGGTCCTCCAAGGTAAGTCACTCTGCAGATCAGATTGTGCATGCAAACAGCGGAGAAACAGTACAAAACAAAACAGAAAAAAAACAAAAATAAAACTTGTTTTTTGTCATTTTCCTTTTCAAAAGCCTGCAAAAACGGAATTCTAACCCGTTTACCATTTTCCAGATTGAGTGAAATAATTGAATGAACGGATGTTAAACAGACCCGACTTCAATAACTTTATATAATAACATTATCATTATCTATCGCAACAACCCCTTGGCTTTACTTCTAAGGCCACCTGCAGATTCTAAATTTTGTGTAAACTTTTACAAAGTAATAATGACTTACAAGTGTTAAGGCTGGTTTCACGTTTGTTTTCAGGGTCACAAGGCTCTAGCTAATTAGCCACTATGTAACAACCACAACAATAACCAAGGTTTTGTCCTACCTTTCTTCATGTCCCTGAAAGGTGGGTTGCTGAAGCAGTAGGGGCACAGGGGGTAGCTCTTGCCCCGGGCCCCAGAGGTCCACAGCACAAGCTCAAAGTCATCCAGCGGACAGCGGAGCTCCTTGTACAGCTTGATGGCTCCATTCTGGGGAAGACTGTATGTCTCGTCACAGTGGGAGCAGTGGAGCCTGCTGGGCTTGGCCTGCAGATACATGTTAGGATCAGATGTCAGGATCAGATCAAGTACATCCTACAGACTAAACAGTTAAAACAACAGGGGATGAACATCAAGTCCTCACCTAAACAACCTCAGAGGCCATTATGGCTCTCGTGCTGTGGCCACTTATCAAAGAAAAAAGGAGGCTGTTAGTATCATCTAACAGTAGTTATACTGTTGGCCACATATACTGTGGTCAGTATACAGTATGTGGTCAATTTCATCTTATGTGATGATATCATCTTGTATGCATGCAGGGCCCAATATTGATTTTCACACGTTTTTCATGTAATGACTTTTAACATCAGTATTATTAAATTAATAGAAGGGCCCCATTTGCAGCAGAAGGTCGATAGAATGGAGCAGAGACTTAACAAGACCGGCACCACTGCTGACCATCTCTCCAGAACAGTGTGGGAAGTGTGGGACAGCCATGGTCCCTGCCATGAAACAAGTCTCTGTTAAGACTCAAGGATGAAGTTTCCCAAAACATCATGTTACCACCATGACCTCCAGGCCATAAAACATGACCCACCAGGACTCAGCTTTCCCTTAATGTAATCCCTGAGTGACAATTGCCCAATTTACAACAGGCCTGTAGTAAACTAGCCTAATACTCCCACATTCCAGGATATGGGCTGAAGATTCAACACTCTGAACTCTTGACACAAGAACAAAGGAACTTACTTTGCCAGGCTGAATTAAATGTATATTAATGAATATGCCATGTTTAACTAACTGTCTGAAAGGTACTGAAGGTACTGAAGTTTAACATGCTGATTTTGATGCAGGTTGTAGCGGGCTTGACACTTAAAAATGAAGACGGGTGCCAGTCAGAGTCACATCTGACAAATAATTATAACATAGAAAGCAAGAAAATCTGTCAAACCATACAAAACAATAAAGCAAAATGGCAACCAGCAATGAAATATACTCAATCAAAAAACCAGCACTGCAAACAAACAGACCACAGCTCAATTCAGTTTTGCAAGATGTGTACTGAACCAAACAAGCCAGCAATATTAGTGTGTGTGCGTGTTAATGTCTCTTTTCACAGTCTCAGTTCAATCCACTCGATCCGTTTCGTTTTTTTTCCCCACAATCCCACAGTTCAGTCCCAATCCAGTACACAACAAATCAAAAAGGAAACAACTCAAAACTCCACTCCGGGTTTTACCGCGGATACCCACAAAACAAATCCAATCAGGAAATGTCAAAAAGAAATGCAGCGTCTGTTCGCAGTTAAATTAACAGTGATTATTTACAATGCTATACCGAGTACTCACTGTACCGTCGGTTAATCAGGTCAGCCTGGATTTACTGGCTATGTAAAACAGGAGGAAGAGCTCATTACCATACAAGAAAACGGCGTAAATAACGCACGTCTTGGACAGGTTTTAACGTGCGTAAAAAGCGCCGTTTAATGTACCTCACTAGAGCGGCGTTTTGTATGGTTTTTACGGGCGTAAAAAGCGCCGTTTTAAAATGTAACGGCGTAAAAAGCAGCGTTGTAAATAAAAACGCCATGAAAACCATCAGGACGCCGTATTTTACGCCGTTCTATGTACCAGGGACGTGTGCCGACCTGACGACATTTGATCCCTTTGGCTTGCCATACTAGAGCGCCGTAAAAAGCGGCGTTTTGTATGGTTTTTACGGGAGTAAAAAGCGGCGTTTTAAAATGTAACGGCGTAAAAAGCGCTGTTGTAAATAAAAACGTTTTATGTACCAGGTGTTACGGTTAGCCATTCAGGCAGCAGGGAAAGGACCCAAGTGCAGACAGATGAGGTGGCTCCAACAGTTCAAAGGTTTATTTAAATACAAAAAATGAACTTACAGGCAGGTGATCCAAGGTACAGGTAACACAAGCTCCAGGGAAAAACAAAAGGAAACAGCAAGGCAACGTGAACACGAGATCAGGAAACACGGACATGGAACTCAGAAAGAATGAACCAACAAAGAACAAAGGAGAGGGACCAGTATATATATGGAGTGCAATTGAGGCAATCAGGGACAGGTGAGCAAATGAACACAGGTGTGGGAAATCAGACACGAGGACAGGAACAAGACAGACCAGACAGAAAGGATTTCAAAATAAAAACAGGAAACACAGACACCTAACGGGATGTAACACCAGGGACATGTGCCGACCTGACGACATTTGATCCCTTTGGCTTGCCATATTGACTTGCCATACAACGACATAACACGCGATCGGCGACCAGGTAAAAGTTGACTTCCTACATGGGCCGTTCTGAGATCCCCTAATAGATTTCCTGAAGGTTGGTTTCACACTGCGTGGGTTTTTTAAGGGATTGTGATTGGATTATTAGAAGATTGTGGGTGTGAATGAACTTTTGACAGGTGGGTGGTGATGTTATTCTGACAGCTGACCGCTACACCCCTTTTTACTGCCAAAAAGAAAATCCACTTGCGAGCGAGCAGGTGAAAGTTTTGCGAGCAGGAGAGCTGCGCGCGCTCAAAGCATTGTTTTCTCCTCGCAGGCTACAATATTGCTCGTGCGAGCAGAAATATTCTGCGCACGAGTGCTGTGAAAGCGCTCACAAAAATAATGTGTGCGTGGCTGTTTGAGTTGCACGCGCAAGGATCTCATTTGCACGCGCGGATTTTGACAGTGATATGCCGTCATATTCGGCACACCATTTGGAAGACTGAAGAGACGAACTGTGACCCACGATCAGAAAGAATGAAATCAGGAATGCCCCATCGGGTCAAGATGTCTCTCACCAGGACTTGAGATATGGTTTCTGCAGGGGCCTTCCTTAAAAGGGAACAGTTCCACCCACCTGGAGTAATAGTCCACAAAAACCAGTAGATAGACATTTTGTTTGGAGCTTTTGGGGAACGGACCCATCAAATCCATCCCAAGCATTTCCCAGGGGCGTTGAACCAGAGTTGGCTGGAGTTTTCCTGCCAGTTTCCTGTTTTCGGGTTTATACAGTTGACACACTTGGCAGTTCTGAACATGTTGTCGGACATCCCAGCTCAGCTTTGGCCAATAGACCAAAATGCAAACTGAACCAACAGGAATGGTTTACACCTATCCACCAATCCAGATAAAGATAAAGATGGGATGTCTGGTTTTGTTTAATAGCTAATGAAACAGGAAATGTGAATATGCCTTTACATAACAAGTAAATTGATCATAGCTTGTAATGAAATAAGATTTAAGCTTAAATGCCTGATACAATCTCTGAGTGCAGATGTGTCTGTGTGGTGGTTAGCCCTTCTTCTGCATCCCCTCCCTCCTCTTCTACATTCAGAAGATAACCTGTAGTAATTCTATTTTATTTATTTCATTTGCTATACCTATGAAGATACATATATGTGGATATACATATAGAGATCTATGTGCATGGGTTAAGTTTATGTGTCAATGAATTGTTAACAGATTCCCCAGAGACATCTCTGTGATCAAACGAACCCAGGTATATATTGAGTTTACTGATTAACTCATAAATTTGCTGTGCATATAGGTACACTTATGCATATATATACAGACATATATGGTAAATATCTATTTGTATTGTTATAATAACATGTTGTCTATAATTGCCATTTAAACCTGGTTTAACACTATGACTGTCTTTATAAGGTGTTTGGTATCGTTCTGCAGCAGAGAATGCCACACTATTAAATATGGAAGCATTAGACATGTGATAAATATTATTACCTTAATTAATTCTTTAGAAAATAAATTGGAACAAAGAAACTAGTTAAGATAGAATAGATCTAGGATGGGTGGAGTAAAGTTTCGCCGTTGACATCGGACATCGCCGCCCCTTTTACAGAAAACTAGAAGATAAGACCTCTCTCTTGCTCCTCTCTTGGCTCTTGACTCTGGTTCTCTTGTTGCTGCTCTTAGATCTCTGATTGACTGCTCTGCCTCGTCCCGGGCGAGTGGGAGACCTGTGCTTGGCTCTGCCCTTTAGAGCCTATAAAGAGCTGGCCCAAAAGATTGCCCATCAGTGGCATCCGAACCACACAGAACGTGCTGAAGGCCCTCTGCCTCAGCCAACTAATTTTGAAAGCAAGAACCGTCTGAAAGAAGACTGTTCAACTTCTGTGTTCTAACACAACAAAAGTTAGAACTGAAGAAACTCTGAATCCTGCACACCCCAGCCAAGTGGGGGGGTGTGAAGATGTTATCATGCCTCTCCCTGCTGAGAGAGAGAGAGAAAGAGAGAGAAACCTCTGATTCAAGCCGAATAGCTACGAGGGATGGAACGCACCCCAAAAATGCCTGACGGAGAGACCGGCGCCTCGAGCCGACTTGCCATGTGGGGACAAGCACACCCGAGGAGGCCCGAAAGCTCCAGAATGGTCCCACAGGAGAAACATCTCCCTCCTCCCTTCCAGAGAGACTTCTGCCCTGGCTATCTGAACCACCAGGTGAAACTTTACTTTTCCTGTGATACTGGGGTTGATGCTATAGATTACCTAAAGTAATTTAGCGTTAGATCAAGAATAGAATCTCCCTTCAATAAAATCATGATAAAGAATCGTAAAGTATTTCACTCTGTTTACCAAAATAATCATTCATTGCGTCATCCAGTATAAAATGGTCTTCATTTCATGCATTAATTGTCTGTAGTTGTATTCATAATCTCATTCATGATTTTATTAATTGTTCATCGCTGTATTCATTGAATTTATTCATTCATTTGTTTGTCTAGTAGTTATAGTTGTATGCATAGTTAGTAGCTTAATAAACCTTTCATTTATAAAGAACTTGATTACTATGTGGTTAGTGAGTATTAAGTATTAAGGTCATAGTACACGAGTCAAGAACTCCATAGCAACCTTTAGACTGAGACTGAATTAATTAATTGGCTATGTTTTTCCCTTTTTCAAGTGTGGTGCCCTGAGGTGAATTTAATGTTAGTTCATTTCTGATAGCCATCAGGTGACAGGTGAAATTTGGTTTTGATTGATTGAGTGATCAAAGTTGGCAGGGTTTATAATAATAAGTAAGTAATCAAAATTTTAGCAATACAGCACTCAAAGCTTACTGAGGACACAGTGACAATAAATGTCTTAGTGTAATATGTTCTGTATGAACAACATGTCCTAACTTGCCAAATATAATGTGTGATAAAATGTCATGAAAATATCAGACAACATTTCTGTGTTGATCACAATCCTGTGTGATTTCTTTGAGGGTTTTGTCTTTTTTTTTTAAAAAATCTTTAATTTAATTTGAAATGTTGGTGAATATTTAAACTTTCCACTGCATTAATTCTCATAGACCTCCATTGTATTTATAATTCCTGTGAGAACAAAAGACACCCAGTTCAGGAGAAACCCTGGTAGTCTTGGGGTTGTAGTAAAGGCATAAGTGCCCCTAAAATAGTTCACCCATTTCCATACTCACTATGACATACTGATCACCAGTACAATAATTAATAATGATTAAGTTTTACAAGTTTTAAAGTACTGCATTGGCCTAGTGGTAAGACACATACCCTGTGACTGCAAGTTCACCAGTTTGAATCCAGCTTGGGAGCCTTGGTGTGTGCATCCTCCCGTTTCTCTCCACTAACTGCTGTAAATTCTGTTCACACATGGTGATGCTTTAAAATTGTATAATGAATATATGTCCAAAACAATGTGCTTGGACCATGCTTATATTTAAATTGATGCTTGTTCTAAACTCCAGAAAGACTAAATGTATCCATTTCACAAGAGCTCAAATAACTTATGTTCCTACTTTGATCCATTCTCAGAGGAAATCTAATCAATACAGTATGGTATTATACATACTTAGGAATTTGATTAGATAGCAGTTTGTCCTATAAAACCCCTATTCTAATTGGATTTTATACCAGAACAGAGCTAGTTTCTCCTTTAATAACAGAGAAAAACATAATACAGTCGAGTATACTATCTCCACTGGAGAATAGAGATGTCCTGTATGTTCATGCTGCTGCCACGACCCTTAAACCACTGGACATCATCTACCACAGTGCCATTCTATTCATTACTCAAGAAAGCAATCACACTGACCACCGTTATATGAAAAGGTCAGAGGTCATCACTGACATCCAGAAGGCATCAACATACCTGTGTTTTCAAAGGCATTATGGGATATTGTGTGTAGACGGACAGGCCAAAACAGTAAAGGTATTCCATTTTAAATTAAATCTATGAAACAATAAAGGCTGCTAAAAGTGAAGGGGTCTGTGTACTTTCTGTAACCACTGTGTGTATGAAGAAAATGGAGTATTATTAAAGCACATTACACCACCATGTGACTCCCAGTAGTTACATGTCCTGGACTCCTAATATAAACTTTCATGACTGACACAGATAAAGTTCCTTGAAATTGTAATGAGGCCAAACTGACAAAACATACATCCTCAGTGCACATGGAGCAATCTAAACACGTGAGTTCCTAGTCTTACGTAGCACCCAGAGGACTTCATACAAGGGTTACCTTGTGGTTTCCGCCATAACACTCCACTAGTCACATGAAACCCAGAACGCATATATTCAGATACAATGACAATGACCAAAATATCTGCAGCCTCATGACTCATTCATGAATTTAAAAGTGGTTCTGTCATCAGGTTGAAATGGTAATAAAGGAAGCATGTCAGCTTTAGCATTTTAAAGCTCTTTATTGAGCTGAACTTTGAAGGCCACAGCTCTCAAAAGGAACATAAATAGTGCCTTGATTATTTGAAAGTAGAAACTTAAGTGTAACAATGCTTGTACAAAGTGTTTCAAGGTGGACTTAAGAAGCACGTGAATGTGATAATGTCTAATCTTTGACCCTGATAATTGCATTCACAGTGACTCAACAAGGGGCCTGTAGCATCCTAGTGTTAAAGTGGGCCACATCATTGGCACTTAACCATGGCCATCAGTTGTACAGTAAAGAATGCAACATGTTGTCTGTTGCAAAATTGGTTGTGGTACCCCATTGTCTTGTCTTCTGATGTTAACTGTAGTAGTGTGGAGAGGTGATAAACTGATAATGGCCACCAAACATCTTCTATGTTCATATCTATAAAGGGCGGGCTCCCTCTCTTTGAGGAGGTGTCTTTTGTTCTGGTATGTACATTTCTGACATTGCCCCTTTCAAAATGCACAGACATTCTAGGGTCTTGCTGATGAACAAATCTACAATCATGTTTTCTTCAAATTCTAACAGTAGTTTTGATCTGACCTGGATGTACTTCATGAAGCGGTGGCACTTGCCACAGCGGGACAGGGGCTTTCCAGTAGCAGCAATGGGTGAAAAGGAGACTTCCATCAACTCATCCATGCCTGTAAAACACAACAGACAGATACTGTGGGCTGGAGTTGCATAGGAATGAACCAAACTGTAACATATGTCAAATGCTATTTCCCTTGGTTTATCAATTCCTTTAAAACGTTAACCATTTGCTATATCTCCTCTTGCATTCACTTGCACCTTTTAACCATGCTACTGAATTATCACGCATCCTCGTTATTGACATGACCCTGCATTTTTACTGTTTTTGCTCATTTTCACATGCACAACTCGCACACAATCAGGTTACACAATCAGGTCAGTCAATGTGCTTTCATAAGTCAGTCTTGGTACAGTTACATAAAAACTTTTTGGACAACTGAGGCTTCAACATGGTATACAAGATTCAAACAGCAATTATATAGAGGACCGAAACTGTCATAATCAAAAATAAATGAATAAATGACTCAATACATAAATTAATATGCAATTAAATGCAGCAAAATATTAAAAATAAATGTAGGCATTAATTAATTTATAAAATGTGACATAAATGGATATTCTGTATTTATTTCTGTATTATTTTCCCTTTGCATATAAATTCCCCTATTTATTTACTTTCCCACTTAATTTTCCATTTTATTTATTAATTTATAAATGTATTTATTTATGTATTATTTTTCCTTTGCAGTCCTCCCCATTTATTTCCCTAAACTTATTTATTTATGTATTGTTTTCCCTTTGCATTTTCTTTTTACATTTATGCTTCATTATGCAAATGAGTGGGGCTGTCTTTCAAAGTGTGTCATGGGATGCGTTCAGTGTTGCCAGGTCTGCGGTTTTCCGCTGAACTGGGCAACTTTTGACTCCAGATAAGCACATGCACACATGGACCGGGACATGACATGTCGCATCCTTGATTAAGAATCCATTCCTTTGTATGTTGGGTAATATACCTTTGAATACGTGTAGAATCATCGTGAACCAACGAAAATCAGTTACACTTTCATCATTTAAGTAGGGCTAAACTAACTAACTAAACTAAACGATTATTTTTATTATCAATTAAACTGCCTATTATTTTCTTGATTAATCATTTGGTCTATAAAACAGTAGGAAACACTGAAAATGCCTGTTCATTTTTGATTTCTAAGGGGTGTTGTCAACGGGAGCAGACCAAAAAGCCTCTGGACGCAATTGGATAGACCTACAACCAATCAGAGCAACGAAACTGAGTGCACTGAGTGCGCTGAGTGAAACTGAGTGTGCTGAGTGAATCCTGTTGGAAGTACAGCAAACACATCTTTGTGATCAACAAAAGCTCTAAGTGCAGTTGTTTGTTCTTCTTTTAAAGAAAATATACCGTCCAGTTCGTTTAATACTGACGCGATAGCGGATTCATAACGTTCCACATCAGCGGCAGCCATCTTGGTTGTTTACGAAAATGCCTCAACGGTGCTCCTCTGTAGGCTACAGTCAGCATACCAAACCCGCCCCATATTAGATAAAAGGTTGTGATTGGCCCAACCTGGGACAGGTGGTCTGGAAATCTGTCTGAATGGAAGGAGGACCAGACGCATATGCCAGAGCAAATAAAACATGAGCTCCCAGATTTGTCTGGTTCCTAGGCTACTGACATTATCAAATAAAGATATTCAATATATCTTAATATAAGACAAAAAAGCAGCAAATACTCCAGTTTGAGAAGCTGAAACCATCAGATGTTTGGTATTTTTTCACGATGAATGACAAACAATTAATTGATTATCAAAATATTTGCAAATTCATTTTCTGTTGATCAACTAATCGATTAATCAACTAATCATTGCAGCTCTACATTAGAGCAGTGGATAGTACTCATGTCCAACATAGTGTCATGGTCACAGGTTGTCATTTGTTACTTTTGATTGGTTGCCAAACTTCAAGAAGATGGGTCTAATGTGGTTGCCTAATGCCAAACGAGAGTAGAGGAAGAAGAGTAGTGTGCTGCTGAAAGTGCAACTGTTTTTGTTGAGAATGTGATGGACAATGAATGATAACCCTCATCCCTGAAGTATTTTGGTTTAGTTTCTGTCTGCATCTATTTGTTAACCTAAACTTTAATCAACTGAGCATGGTTGTTAAAACGAGAAGAGGACTGGAGCGGACCTAAGCGGGCTGTCCCCACCACACAGTCCAGTGGATGACATTGTGAGGAATGAGTGGAGCAATGGCAACACATTTAGTCTACCTCACCAGGGCTTCAGGTAAAGCCTGCATCCTTTTCTTGTTGAGAGGCAACCATGTTATTCAGGTTATAATAGCCTGTTAATAGCTGGTACAACCATAAGGTTTAGTGGTAATTAAATCCCCTATACTTAATTTTACCAGGACTACCAGTGTCGTGACAATGTTTTGAAAACATGGATCCCATTCTTGTGGCTGCATTAACAACAGATAGTGACTGTGAAGTTGTCTCAACTTGTATTAGATGTTTTGTGATGTTAGTGAATAGTAAGTGAAACCTTGTTATAAATTTAAAATTCCCATCGTCACTATGGTTTACACAAGGTTACCCTTTATGAAGACAATCCCTTCAAAGAGCTTGTGACAATGTGCTCCTGTGGCTACAGTAAACTTACTGGTGATGGAATCCACAAAGTAGTGAAACTTCCTCTTGAAGATGTCCAGCGTGTGCTGCAGGACCTGCTGGTAGTTAGCCTTACCAAGGGCAATAAGGTTCAGCTGCTTCTCCACAGCGCTGCGTATGGTGGGGAGCACCAGCTCTGCATCTGCAAAACACACACAGCCAATCATTGGTAATTTAATCACATTCTACAAAAGCCACTCACTCAATTTAAATTCTCACTAATAAAGTGGCTCATGTATTTTAATGAACTGGACCATTCTGCCTGGTCCCATGTCCCAGAGGGGTGATTATATGGGACTACTTGCATAAGTTGACATAGTGTCCAAAGATGATTCAGCAATGTTCTAGAAACCCGCAATCAATGCACAGCTACAAATCCACAAGAGAATTACAACAATATAAGGCAAATGACCTGTCTTATAGTAGCCATGTACCAGGACAATACCCAGGTTGGTTGGCTTCAACTTGCGCCCATTCTCTACTGTCACATAGTTCCTCTGGCAGATGTTGTTGATGTGGACAGGGATGCTGGCATCAGTACCTGGACAGCGGAGGACAGAAGCCAACATGTATGTAAACTGTCAGCAGATGAATGCTGTTATGCTCTTGTAGTGCTTAATAAAGACCCACATTAAGTAGTGAGTATTGACTTATACTAATCTACATATACAAAGGCCAGAAAAAAAAAAGACCTAATTAGTTGAGTGTAGTCTTTGACTAGATTTGAATTTGTATAGGTGAGGACTTACTGAGTAACTGCCATCAAATAGTCACTGCAGTTCTTTTGGAGTTTTTTGCATGTCCAAATAGGACCCAAGCAAAACCTACAACAATATCGTGACCACATAACATATTAATATTTTAAATATTAAGTGATAAGACACAGCTTGTTGAAGATTTTGATGCAAGGTTCTGTATAGATGCCCTCCTCTGGAAGCATGTACAGAACAGATGAATTAAAAAAATAGAAAATCAATGGACCTAGTGGTGAGATTGTTTCTTCCAAGGTCAAGAATAAATATGGAACCTAAGCTTTTAAGCCTATATGGCTGAAGAGTCTTTAAACCTGCAATCAGTTTTTGGTCAGTTGGGGGCGGTGGAAACAAGCTATAAACACATCCACCTGATGAACGTCCAATTTTCACTCTTCTTTCAGATCTGGTTTAGTCTCCACCAACTCCTGAGGGAAATATCTGGCTCTTTAGCTACTAAATGCTCCACTATGTTCACCTGCTAGTCTCTAATTTTGTTATAAGATGTGAATTTGGAGTTTTACATTTCTTAGATGTTCAAAATAGATTTTAAGCTGCACTGATCAATACTTTTATATTGAACAATGCATTCAATTAATTTGAATTTAAAATGTGTCTAATGTGTGATGTGGAAGAAGTCACCCATAGAAAATGATCACCTCTACAGAATGTTTTAGCCCTTTTCATCTCATTGTTTTGGTTTAAAACATCTTTGGTTAATGGTTAAAATTCATCTCTTGAGTGTCTGCATCTCACATGTGCATATGCATTCTGTATATTCTCTCACTCCAGTCGATCTGCTGATTTTGTCTGGTTAAATAAAATATATTATAGCAACACCTTGATTATTGAGGCCAACACTCTGCACAGGCTGCTTCCTCTCTTACAAATACTTTCAGTCAGAAGATATAAACAGCAATGTCCACCAGGCAGTGCTGTGGTATACCAATGCCATGTTTCTCCATGAGGGTGATGAGTTCGGCCTCGGTCAGGTAGTCTGGGGGGCTGGTCTGCTTTTCCACCAGCTTGATCTCGTCTACTGTGAAAGTTTCTCCACGCTCACAAGCTGGCATGGCCTCTTCCAGAGGGATGCCCTGCCACGGCATCACTACTGTGTAACCTGGGAATTGAATATACAAGTAGTAAGGATTGGGTTGCACCAGCCATTTGTAAATCCATCACTAAGTTTGCTTGACGACTAGCTAGTTTTAAAGTCGTGATTTATTAAATCAGGTTTCACCACTGAAATTTAAGGAATGCCAGTTAAGACTTTAGTAATGTGTAACATCTGTAGCACTGTCCAATCAAAACCTATGTAAACCGGAAGTCACTGTAGCATCACAAGCTGTTTTAGGGGGGCAAACGACACACTGAACTTAACTGCCAATCCTTGGTATTAAGATGTTACTTTGTTTTATTTATATATGCATACATGGAGAAATATGTGTGTTTCAGAGTTAGTAGTATTCATGCAGTTTAGAATGAGAGGGAAGATCAGATTATGCTAACCTAGCTGATTTTAAGTCAATTAGCAAAACTCTACTGGCATAATGTTTTGTAATTTGAGGTATGGTGTGTTATTGTTTGAAATGTTATTTAAAATCTTCTCTGTTTACATTATTACTACACAGCATTTTATCAAATGTTGGGTCATACGTGTCTACCATATTCCATATTATCTCTTTTTCTCTTCACTCTAAAAGGGTCGTATGTTAGAGCTTTGCAACAGTACACCTGGTAACAACTCATTTCTATGAACAAACTAGTTTGTGCGGTGCACTGTTTCAATGTAGTGATTTGTAAGACTCCAATTAGTAAACCTTTCTGTTATAACCAGGCCAAGTTTGAACCTATGTAGAGTTGCAATTGACTACAGGTCATTACAATGACACAAACAAACACATCATGAAAGTTTAGGATTTCTCTTCTTAAACCACCTCAAGAAATTCTTGAAAGGAATTGCACTTTACTCAAAAGTTAATATAAATTTTGTAATGCCTGTAGGACAGTGATGTAATGAAGAGGTCCACCATGAGGGGGCCCAACCTCGCAGGTAACATTTATGATGTCAAAGGAAGGAATCTTTGTAGCCTTTGCAGTCAGTCACAAGCAACCACTTAAAAGTAAGGAGAAAATACACTGAGCAAATGAAATATAATAACAAAGTCACATGTAATACACATGTGATATAGGAATATTTAACCTCTCCACCCCTTTACTATAGGCCAAGTAGGTTAAAAAGAGTTTTACTTAACTCACAGCAACCTGAGCTCTTGACAAATTTTTAAGGGATTGAAGATCCAACTGTTTTCAGACTAGAAAAGCTCAACTTGTTTTCAGCAAAATTCTTGCTGCCATTTGGAGCTTCAAATGTGCCAAGTGCAGCTTGGTACTCAAGAAGCGAGCAGAATGTGTGACCAGCTGGCTTTACCTGGTGATATCAGGGTTTTGCCACTACATGAGAAGGCCTCTGTGCCAATGTTGAAGTCTATGGTGGTCTGTAGGTACTTGCAGTCCTGACTGACAGTGGCAATAAAATGCCGTGTGATGTACTCATATAGCCGCCAGCCATCACTTCCTGTGGAAAAGCAGAAGAAGAAGAACCTGGGTTAGATGCTAAACATGAAGGGGTCCATGTAAGAATCAAAAGATCAGAGTGGGTTGTTGTCCGACACAGTTGGAAAGCCAAATTGTTTATAGTTGTTCCAAGTGGCCACACTCAAAATACACACGTACACACTGAGATACAGTTTCACAACTCTCCACAGACATCTGCAAATAATATTGCTACAATAATACTCCCATACATAATACTTCAAAAATATTCCAATGATATTTCTGTCATCAGTATTGTATTCATACATTGTGATTTTATCCACATTCATTCTGCACAGTCACTATAGAGCATCTGTGAATTCTAGCCAGAGGCTCTCCAGAAAAAGGGTTAGCGCAATATTCTTAACACACCTATTCACACTTAAAAAGAAAAATTCTAACTTCAAGATAATATTTTCAAAATATTCCTAAAATAACTTACATTTCTTTTATCAGCATTGTTTTGTGACTTTATCCAACTTTGCAAAATTGTAATTCATTACAACATATAGCAATTCATTTTGTATTCCCTTATGTTATCAGATTATAGGGTCTGTATGTCCTGATAATGAAGAGATGATGGAGAGTCTCTGTGAGAGATCTGTCTGTTAGTTGACTGTCACGGGTGCTACTACAGCAGTGAAAGCTGCTTATTCTGTTATAGATTCAACCTCACTGTCAACAGTTTTCATAGAGACTATTTCTGTGGTAGAAAGTAGTTCAAACAAAAACTGTTTGTAGCGAGATCAGTGGATTATCCTGAGTAATGGGGACACCATTTCTGGTAAGATATTGCTGACATTGCTGCTGATTTTTTTTTTTATTCCACACAGCAAACTAAATTCCATTCACCTCCATTGGATTGAGGTGGGGGCAGAAATCTCAAAACCTGGACAAATAAAACCAAAACTATCTGCATGGATAGATAATGTTTGTAATTTGGGTAAATCAACACTCAATTAGATTAGGGTGTGTGCGTGTGATCAGTGTAAAAAGTCTTAAAAATATGCTGTATCCATTATCAAGTCCATCATCGGTACATCATATACAATAAAATATCTATTTTGACAGCTGATGTCTTGTCCTTCCTTTTTGCTCTCAGAGGTGACATTCATGATTTATAATCCATTATCTAAATAGTTGTATGACTCACCCAGTTCCCCTTCTGAGGCAGCACGCATGGGAGTGATAGGTGGATGGTCTCCAGCATCAGTTCCTTTCCTGGGTTGGTTTAATCCAGTTGAAAGCAGAGACTTCACCTGATGGAGAGATAAAAATTTACATACATTTATGCATATCTACTTTCAAGCCCCATAGTCTAAATGCCTGTCTGTGAGCATAAATACAATGAATATGTTTCTGTATGCGTACGCTGCTGGCCTTGAATGTATCAGGGCATGAATCTTTTTATGTATCCTTGGCTCCACAGTAGCCCTCACCTCTTCTTCCCAGATGGGATTGTTGGTCTGCTGCTTCAGTGTTTCCTTCAGGTCGAAGTTCTCTGGGTAGTGGGTCGTCTCAGTACGTGGGTAGCTGATGTAGCCCTGTGTATACAGGCGCTCTGCAATCTGCATGGTATGCTGGGGTCCTATGCCTGAGACATCAAAAAGTATTTTTTCTCTTCCTTTTTATACCCTGACATAACTGGGAGGTGCATCTTTCTGACCTTACTGGGTCTCAGTCTGAATAAGGTTGATAGCTGGACTCTCTGTCAGACTACTGGACTCTACATTAGTTTTATCCTATCAAAGTTGAGTTGCATCTTTCCAAAGATTTTAGACAGTCAAGTTCATTCCTACAAATACAGATTTTTTAAAAGTAGATTTTCCTTTAACCACAGTGTGAAATATATGGTGTGTTCCTGTACAATTTGTCCATTACCTTCCATTGAAAAACTACTGAAACTGCACGCCCTATATTTTCAATTATAGTAAATAGAAAGTCTGGATTTTTTTGGTTGGTGATATTCTATATTTTTGTTATTGTCAACAAATCCCATGAAAATACCAAGCCAACAATGAGTTGATCCTACTAATAAGTATTGTGTGTGTATTCAAAGCCTGATAACATCTTATTCCTCTGTGCCATAGAGCTCTATTGTGCAAAAACCATTGAAAACACATAAATGAGCCACACTGTTGACCTGGGTGATATGTTCCTTCATTATCATGAACACACACACACTGTAGTTTATTTTGACTCAATTCCACATACACCTCCCACCTCCCACGTCCTGCTGCCCCAAATACTCACGAGAGCAACAAATCTGGATTCAGCTGAAAATAGTCCCCAGCAAATGCACTATTTCCTCCTGATGAGTAACGTTTGCTAAAAACTACAGTGGCCAGTTGTTTTTGGAAATTACTGAGCCTTTTTAAAAAATGAAACTATAAGTTTGTGAGCCGAGATATAGAATAATGCTAGCCCTATCCTTTAAACCGCTACAATTTGTCTCTAAAATCATTCATAAATTAACCATATATCCAAACTAGGTTTGGTCAAGTGATTAGTCCACAAAGCAAAAATGCTAAACATTCCCTAGTTTCAGCTTCTCAATTTTGAGAAATTGTTACTATTCTCTGAATAGTAAACTGAATATTTTTAGATTTTGGACTGTTGGTTGGGGAAAACAAGCTATCTGATGACATCACCTTGGGCTCTGGAAAATTGTGATTGAGAGTTTTCACTATTTTCTTACATTTCTTTGACCAAACAAAATTGATTAATCAAGAAAATAATCAGATTAACTGACAATGAAAGTAATCAATAGTTGCAGACTTAATCCAAACAAAGCAATGCTGAACATCAGCATTGACCTAACACTGACCAGTGACAGCATACTGTATCAACACACTATTACATGCATACAGGCTTCTTATTACTTTCATTAATTTCATTAGCTAGAGGAGAACTAATAGTTATAGGAAAAGGACAACTGAAAAAAATACAACTGATGAAATTC
The DNA here is from genome assembly GCA_005408345.1 of Macquaria australasica. NCBI lineage: Eukaryota > Metazoa > Chordata > Actinopteri > Centrarchiformes > Percichthyidae > Macquaria > Macquaria australasica. The sequence continues at coordinate 49,693 of SEMN01001107.1, forward strand.
TGCTCATGTTGATGTGAAAATACCTAAGGCAGAGCTGGCCACTCTCAACATCTCCACTGTGTTCAAGGCCTGGGGCCTCTGCTTGGTCTTCTCTTTCTTACTCACGGTATCCACCTGTATTAAGAGAAGTATTATACAGCTTATATCAGAGGTCAACTAAGGTGAGCTCCAATTCTGGTTGACTGTGACTTGGGTGAATCAGGTAGTGGAAATTTACTTATGTAACAATTGTACAAATTCTCTTGCCAATTTTTGCCAGCTTAAGTTTCCTGAAGCTTTGGTGATTTGAAATACAGGAAACATACATTGTTACAAAAAATTGGCTCAAGTTGATTTAAAATCCATTTGGCCATTCTAATCTATAATATCAAATGTCCTCAATCTTCATCAGGATCATAGCCTAACCAATACAGGATTTTTGAGGCCAATAATGATATTGATACTTGACATGAAGATATATCGACCAATATTCATTCATAATCTTTTTTGGATAAGGTCCCCTTAAATGTGTTACTTACAGTGTAAAAATCAACACATATAGCTCTCGGGTGGGGAAATATGTGTTGGAGCCATTGTTTCTAAATTAAATTAAATTAAATTACCTCAAACATTTCTTTTACATTTCTCTACTGCAATTTCTTATATCAGAGAAATATATCAGGCAGGCTGTTTTATCTTACAGTGAATGCTTCCTAGTGGAAATGCACTGCCACTACATACTGGTTACACTTTCTGCGGGTGGGTAAGGACTTGCACTGTTATTTAAAATGCAAGATGCCCTTCCTAGGGCATTGACAAAAAAGAAATTGACAAACAAGTAATAGATCGTCATTTTGCGAAATGCGCCTATTCGCAGTCTGTACAATAAATATGAAGCTACAGCCAGCAGTAGGTTAGCGATAAGACTGGAGGCAAGGGGAAACAGCCAGCCTGGCTCTGTCCAAAGGTAACAAAATCCACCTACAAGCACCTCTAAAGCTCAATGATTAAAGGTGTTTTCACACAACACAGAGCAAACCAACTCTGATTTGGACCAGAGTTGGTTTGCTCTGGTCCAAATCAGTTGATGAGTTTGTAAACTTGGAGTATTTTCCCCTTGGTTCAGTCTCTTTTCACACAGAGAAAAAAAACCAAGCGAACTAAAATGCATCACTGCAAACCACGTGACAACGTTCACTTAACTTATTGGTCAGATGTGTCTGGGGCGGGAGCAAGAAAGTAAATACAGGAAGAAGGTCCTGTGTTCTGGACTAGTGCATATTTCTGTGAGAGAAATATTGCTATGCAACTTAACATGGAGCAAAGGCACAGTTGGCATTTGCTCATAACCGTGGTAATTATCTGGGCAATATACCAGGCAAAACTATACCAGCAGAATGCTGAATGGACTTCGAGGAAACTTGAAAATGCTGACCTGTTTCACACTTTGCAAAGAAGACTTTCAGACGACTGAGCAGAACAAGGAAGCTTATAGCCAAAACTCATGGAGTAGACCCGCTCCAGAGCACCTCCTCTCTGTGGTTGTTTTGGTCTGCACCCGAGTGCAATTGCTGTGTTCACACCTGCCCAAACGGACGCAGCAAGGAGGTAAACGCTCCAGGGTCTGGATGCAGTCTGATGAGGTACATGATATGAGTATATATGGTGACTTATATGTTAATCACATCTATAAGCATATATGTGAGAGACATACATGGAAATATACACTATATATGTAGTTAACATATTTTATCATCTATCAGACTTATGTATAGGATTGTTCCCCATAGAGAAATATATCATATACCTCATCAGACTGCATCCAGAAGACGTTAAAACTTGTCTCAATCAATAACATTTTGAATCGTTTTTTTCTGGAGCTGATGCTGGAAGTAGCTAACGAGTGAGCCATCTCGCTTCCTTCTCATCTCTGTTGAGAGTTGCACATGCACAGTACCGATCTGGCAGGATGTACAGACCAGGCAGTGAGCAGTGACAGGGGCAACGAGAGATAAACTTGCTAGGCAGTCAAAAACTGTGCATTTCTCCAGCAGTATGTGATGCACTTTTGCTAGATGTTTCAAAAGATTGCTTATGTGTCCGTCCTTACATGCAAAAGACTTGTTGCATTGTCAGCATTGACTCTAGTGAAGTGTAACCAGACTTTTTTTGTGTTTAGTTCTCTCTGCCATTGTCACTAAGGGTCTCTCTCTCTCTCTCTCTCTCTCTCTCTCTCTCTCTCTCTCTCTCTCTCTCTGTGTGTGTGTCATGCCCCTCGCACATACGACAGGCTCTGAGAGAGATCTCTCCTCTGGATGGGGAATAGCGAAAATGCATCATAGTCGAATGTCTAAATCTTGGTTCAAATTACAAACGGAGTTGGTGAGATAAATGGTGCAAGATGTTTATGTAGCCTAAATAAATAGGAAATCTCTAAATTCTTAAGTTCGCCAATACCAAGAGCAGAACCGGTAACGTTGGAGCTTATCAATACTAAGGTCTTTAATATTTTAGCCCCAGTGCACGTTTAATGCTGGGTTTCAGTACCCATCCCTGGACTATAACTTCCATATTGTCAACCTAATGTAAAAACTTACTGCACAAACATTGTTATTAAATAAAATTATAATAAATACCTGGGCCTCCCTGGATGTCTTAGCCAGGTTGACGAACATCTGACCCACCTCCCTGTCGAAGACCCTCACCCTGTTCCAGTCCAGTGTCAGTTGGCTGTCCTTTCCTTTGAACACCTGACCAAAAAACATCATGTCTATCAATATAGCACCCAAGGAAGAGATCACTGATGTTGTGTCTGGGGCAGTGAAACCGGGAATTTACCTTTGCCTGGAGGACCCAATACATTTCTGGTTTAAAGGACTGGATCTTGTCATGGCGTTCCACACAGAAGCCTAGAGTTGGGGTCTGGCATGGTCCAAATGAGATCAAGGAGGAGTCCAGATTGCCGTATTTGCCCTGGAAATACTTGGTCTGGAACCTGAAAATATTTGACCAACAAAGGACAGGCTTAGGGCCTGTGTCCACATAGCGTTTTTTTCTGAGCACCAGTGTCTTTTTTCAATTGTTCCCAATGAGAAACGAGCGCATGGGCCGTCTGTGGCCACATGCAGCCACTTTCAGAGCACTCCACCTTTTTTGTGCTGCTGCTCCGAGCACTTCTAGTTGAAAATCTCTGAACTTTTCAGAAAGTCACTGGTGTCGTGTGAAAATCTTGAAAAATTACCTTGAAAACATAACGGTTAAAATTAAACTTTCAAGACTTTGTACGAACCCTGCATATATTAGATGGGGCTCGTCAGCCTGGTAACCAAGTAAATGGACGAGAAACGTGTTCTGGCCGTGTCTGTCAGTCCTGAGCTTTATGATATGTCAGACAGAGACAGAAAAGCCCATTTATGGAAGCAGATCGGACGGACACTGAATGTTGCTGGTGAGTGTTGTGCTTTTATCACCCTACGCGTTGTAAGCTTGTTGTTAGCTGTGCACTCACCACAAACAAGATATTGTTGTCATAGAAACAAAACCCACTTGTAGCGTTTTTTCTCTCACTGCACAGGCACTTCCCAGCGCCCTGCCAGAAAAAACCGCTATGTGCACACAGGCCCAGCACCCTGCCAGCACTTTTCTGCCAGAATCAAACGCTATATGAACACAGGTCCTTAGATTACATTCATTACCTTAGATCAGTAGTGTGCAAAGTCGGGGAGCATGGAATCAACCATGTGTCATCCTGACCAAAGAATTTAATGAAAGTTTGATTACTATTTTTATTTAATAATCAGTTCTCTCTACATAACAGTGAAACTTTCATGTGGTTGTCAATCAACTGATGCGTACAGGCATAAGCATTTCTTTCTTTTCTTGTTGGGCGAAGCTGCTCTGTAGTATTTTCAGTTCTGGACAATGGATGCTCATCTAAATCAAACATTCAGTCTATGGCTGTGGGATTCATCTGTTACCTTTACACTGTGTGCCATGTTTGTGTATTGCATTAGCAACCTGGATGTCTTGTTTCCGCGGTTTTCTTGATTTTATTTGCATCTAATCATAATGTCCATTCTGTCCTGACGCCTGGACTTGGTTGGTGGTTTTAGCTGTTATTTGATGTTTTCTTTAACTTCAAATGTTTCGCACAGTACATCACATGTATGTTTACATATAGATATGGAAGAAGCATGATGCTAAATCATTTAATTTGTACACGGTTTGTGGTATTGTGCTCCAACCCTAGGTATTCAATCTAACACTAGCTGATTTCATTAGTTAACCAACTAAATATTTCACTAATTTACACTTGAAATGTAGAGAGAACTAATCACTGAAATAGACTACTCTCCTGACATCAGGGATGTTAGGTATAGACCTGTTCAAAGAAAACGTTGGTTAGTTAGTTATGTAAGTTTGTAAAAATTCTGAAAATAATATAGATTTGCTCTTATTTTTTAAATTATGAATAAATACCATGCATCAAATTTCTTGGGTGATACGACCAGCTGCAGGAAATCTAGCACAAGGTGGCTGCGTATGGCAGAGCCAGTGTGTGGCTGCCGCTGTGGAAAGCAAGTGTACCGTGTGAAGGCACAGCCGATGCGCAGATCCAGCTCCTGACGTGCATCTACTGACAGGGCTTCATTGCGGTTGGGCTCTCCCAGGCGGTTCATCGCGTTCCAGATGTCAGTGTCGGTAATGGAGCTGAATTTGGTACGGTAAATGCTCTGCTCCCTGACACTCCCCTTGTTTATCACTGGCTGGATGGCATCCAGTACCTGGGAGGCAAAAGAAATAGTGACTGAGCAATCAAAATATAATTTACAATGTTTGCAGGCACAGTAACAGCTTTCCATATGATCTAAGACCTTAGTCATTGCAAAGGGTAACTTCACATTTGATTTTGGAAGGAGAAAAAACTTAGCTGCACTGGCCTCTATCAGTGGGAAGGTCTCTTGAACCTCACACCTGACCACACCCAACATTACAGCTGGGTGTGATCAGGTGTGCTCTGTTATATTTGGGACTCCCAGGTGTGATGTAGAGTGGTACTAGAGTATGACGGTATATCACTGCTGCCACTAGTTGGCACGGCAATTCAGATTATTAGACTGGGTGAAGTTATTCTTTGAAGCTGCACTAATCAAAATTTTTATATGAACAATGGGTCAAATGACTGTGTGTAATGTGAAAAGAATGGCTCATAGTGATGAACCTACAGAGAATAATCAGCAACTCTGCAGTTTCTCTCATTGTTTTGGTTTTGTGGACACAACTTTAATGTTTTGGTTCAGTCTTGGCGCTCTCATCAATCTTGTTTCCAGCAGCAGCAGGCAGCTGTTTTCAGTGAAAACGCTCTGATAAACCCACTGTACACCGGTGGTGGAAAATAACCAAGTACATTTACTCAAGTACTGCACTTAAGTACAACTTGTAGGTAGGTACTTGTACTTTACTTGAGCATTTCCAATTTGTGCTACTTTACACTTTTACTCCACTATATTTTAGGAGGAAATATTATACTTTTTACTACACATTTATCTGACAGCTGGAGTTAGTAGTAACTTTGATCTTCCATACAAAACACATGATCAGTTTAAAAAATATTATGCATTATTATAGATGGAAGACCCTGCACACAAACACAGGTATTTTCACTTAAACTTGTCCAAAACTTGTTCGTACAACATATTATATTATGTGTATAAGATTTTTTTTTAAAAATCTTCTTTCAGGACCTTGGGTGCTCCATAATTTAACACCCTAAAAGGGCCATTTAAGTATAGTTTGGTGGTAATGCTATTGTACTTTTACTTAAGTAGGAATTTCAATGCTGCCAATCTGAGCTGCCCTGTTGCACTAAAAAAGCAAGTTTACACTTTACTACAGGGTTACAGGTCAAAGCTCCTTATAAATAACCTCAAATTATGGAAAATTACACTTCTCCTGGGTTAATATCTACATAACCAAAGCTCTGCTACTATTTGATACTATTCATCCCTAGCTGACCCTGTTAAACTGAAAATTTATAAGAGAGGAAAGGCAACGCCAAATTATTAAATAGCTATGAAAATCTCAGTCATTACACAACCTCAGGATTCAGGACAAACAGAATTAATTTGATACCCCTTTTACACCTGGCATTAAAATGTGAACCGTATCTGCATATGTTATCTGATTAAGGAAAATGTATGTTAATGCCAGGTGTAAATACATGCAGAACACATTGGGATTGGAATGCAATCAGATCAGCCAGACCACATTTGGTTATGGTCAGGCTCACATTGTGATCGGATCTCAGCAAGGTGTAAATGCAATCTGTACAGTGTGACCACATTCTTAAGAAAAGAAATCCACCCAACAAATTGAAAGGTCACCTAACTCCACCTCTTCCTGCTAACTAAGACGACCCCTTCTTCAGCAAATGAAAAAGAAGAAGGGCCTATGCAGCAGCATTGCTTCCCTTGACCTGGGACACAGCATGTTTGATGACTAGTCAGCCAGCCTTACTAATTTGCATATTAAGATCACAACTGGATCTCAATCGACACAATCATGGTAACAAGAAAGCATTTTAATACCAAGTGTAAATGCAAAGACCCATGGATTGGATGTCATTATCCAGATATCATATCCAGACACAGATCACATGTTAATACCAGGTGTAAATGGGGCCTGAATTACCTCAAAACAGATGTTTTCCCCTTCTTTATCACAGTCCAACCATAAAACCACGTAGTCACAGCCTCTGGCTTCAACCTGACATGACACCAGAAACTTGGGGTGAGCACAAAGATACAAGACACGACACAGACCTCCGGCTGATTATACGGAATGCAGTAAGCACTAATGTCTTGTGAAAACCCAGGGTCCAGGGTCAACCTCTAAAACATACCTGGAGGAACTTGACCATGTTGAGTTTGGGGTTGGCCTCCTTCTTTTCTGTGGGAGCTTTGCTAAAGAGTTCTGCAGGGTCCACCTTATCCCAGTTGTTGTACTTCCCTTGAAAAAGAAGGAGCAAGCTCTTAAACAGTTTAGTAAGAAATTATGAGAAATCAAGGTGTAAAGGGTGTTTTATAGATAAAGTAAAACATAATGGGACATCCGATTAAGAAGCTGGAAGTTTAAGATGTTGAGGAAGTCACAATTAGGGATGCACTGATACAATTGTTCTACCCTGATACCGATTCAGATAACTGAACTCAGGGTATCTTCTCAACTATTGGTGGAGACGTTCATACATCAGCATTCTTATTATTTATTATTCTTGTCCATATTTTCATTACATTTGTCTAGATCAGTCTTTCCCAAACTTAGGGTCACGACCCAAAATGGGTCACAGACCCGTTTTTATTGGGTCACCAACTGGCAGAGTAAAATGCATAACAATGCGATGATATGTGAATTCATTCGCTCATAGAACTGGAGATATTTCCAGTAACTACTTTTTTTTTTTGCTACGCTGGTCTGTTCAGCTGAGATGTTGTGTAAGGGGCTGTTTACCCCCCATCCCGCGAACCTGGACCTGAAAATGTGATCGTGCTCTCTGACTGAGTTAACATTGAGCGTTAGCTGCGATTACCGATGTTATCTTGCTAGCCGCGACTGACTCGCAGGCTTGTCCCTAATGTGAATTAGGCAGCAAAGTGCATTTATTCAACATTGTTTTGAGGGTGAAAGAGTCAGTAACCTTGTAAGTGTGTATGTGTGTTAGTTTCCATGCCGGACACATGTAAGCAATTAGGTGTGTGTGTGTGTGTGTGTGTGTGTATGACTAATGTGGTGGTGACAAGTGAGAGAGGTGATTTTTAATGATAATGTCCTCTCTGTCATCTACCTCTGTCTCATTTAAGGCATTTATGGTTTGTTATTTTCTTTATTAGTAGTTTATATATGTAAATGTTATGGAAATTCATGATTTTTGTAAGTTTGGGTCCCAGGGAGAAACCAAATTTCTCTTTTGGGTCTGGAGCTGAAAAGGTTTGGGAACCCCTGGTCTAGATAGTTTGACTTAAAGAAAAAAAGAAAATTCACTCTTAAAATTTAGAGTGAATTTTGGGTAATGTTAGCTAATCAGGAATAGAATTGTCAACACTTCTGGTTTCACAGTAAAGGCCTACCATCAGCTTCACATTCAAATGCATTTATTGTGTAGCACGTGCGGGATGATGGATATCAACAGTAGCTTAAAAAGTAACTTTACTCCAGGCTGAAAAGCAGTGTTTCACTGCCCTAACTGGTTAAAAATTTCAAGCCTCTTTCACCTCTTACTAGGTGTGGTCAGAAGTGCGCTTTTTTGCACCTGTAACCACACCAAACAGTGATGTCACAATGCCCTGGAGTACACATGTAAATCATTGCTGCAACATGAGAAGTTAAACCACTGGACGTCAGCAAAAACAAGATTTTCAGGGGTGGCGCAACAAAATTAGAATAGAAAACTGTATGTGCATCAGTCATGTCTGACTGATACCCAATCTGCTTAACTGCAAGGGGCCGATACCAATCAGGTCACACCCCTAGATCCAAATCAGTCCAAATCAAGAAAAAGGGGAAAGTTAAGTTTATGCTGTTTTATACTTTGCTATAGTGGGCGACCCAAAAACAGTAACCCCTACACATTGTATTTCAATCCAATTCAACAGTTCTGTAAGAAACACAAACATAATTTCTTCATTGTATGTCAGACAGCTGTAATTTGAGGTGTTGTATTGAACTGAATTGTTATAAGGGTGTATTTATAATTTTTTTCTTCCTCCATATATGTGAATGTGGTAGGCATAAAATGTGATAACATTTTTAAGAACTGCAAGGAAATGCCATGAGTGAAAGTTAGGTCAATGAAAGTTAATATGGATGATACCCACCGATGAAATCCAGACTCATCACATGTCCACAAACAGAAGTCATCTTAAAGCGTACTGTTTGGCCCTGGAAGCTGCCGGTGTATTCATGCACTGAGCATGCTCCATTGAGTCCCTTGCGACTTGTACAATTTCCTTAAGGCCAAGGAGAACAGATGACATAGCAAATTTAGTCAACACAGTTATTTAAAAAGGTGTAGGATTTTATAGGCCTCTGACCACAAGGGCATTCAAAACATTTCAGTGCCCATGTTTACAATAAAGCTACAAATACAAACGCACATGCAAACATAAGTGATCAATAGCAGAGGCAATTAATATTGTTAAAAATCTTATGAAAACATCCAAACCAACAATGAATTGATCCCACTAACTTATATATTATATTATATATTTGTGAGCTGTTTTTTAAGATTTCGGTCTTCAGTAGGTTGGTAATGATATATTCATAGCATTTTGAAAATATAGAAATATTCCTGTGTGTGAATCAGAGCAAAAGAGTGCTATTAGATTTTTTTTGATTATGCAAAAATATGCTACAAAGTTGTCTGTAGTTGGGTATATGGGATGAGAAAATAAGAGTAAGCATGCACATCCAGACCAAAGAAGGGGCAGGTGCTGAGTCAAAATATAGCAAATCACAAAATAAACAAGTACACAGCTCGCACACTGCAGGGCTCCAATATACGCAAGTTATTTCACTAAGGTAACATTTTGTCCACAGCTGCTCTTTACATGGGATGAGAACCATGTGAGGTTGGCAGAAATACATGCATAGCTCAAATACGGAATCGGCTATGTAGAAGAAAGCAGTCTGAGTAGAAGAACAATTAAGAGAGATTATAACTGCTGGAGTTGTTGAACCCTCCCATTTGGGCTGAGCATCTTCTGTACTTCTACCACTAAAGAAAGATAGAGGCCACAGATTTTCTGTAGATTTTTGGAAAGTCAGTACTGTCACTGAAACAGACACATATATCCTCTCTCAACAAAATCGATGAATCCCTTTCTGGAGCCGTCCTGTTCTCCAAAATTAACTTAAACAGTGATGGATCCTGACAGCAAATCAAAACCTGCCTTTGTCACTCGATTTGGATTGTATAATTTCAATGTCATGCCCTTTGGTCTCAAAAAAGCTCCGGCCACCTTCATTGACTCTGCAAAGCCAATCTGACAATCAGCCTCAAGAAGTCCAGATTCTACCTGCAAGAAATCAGATTTCTTTGACACATTGTCTTTGGTAAAGGAGTCAGTGCTGATCCTGACAAAATCGAGGCCATTTGGTCCTATCCAGTACCAACGAATCTCAAAGAAGTTCAGAGGTTCTTGGGGGTTGCTGGATGGTATCATACATTTCTCAAAATCTACTCAGCCCTTGAATGACCTAAAAAAGAAAGGAAGACCTTTCATCTGGAGTCAAGCATATCAGCATGCCTATGACCAATTGAAGTCTAGTTTGATCTCTCCACCTATCTTGGGTCACCCAAATCCAGACTTTCCATTCCTTGCCTATACTGACACGAGTGACACAGGTCTGTGTTGACCCAGAGAACGGACAATGGAATCAAAGTAGTTTTTGCCTATACAAGTCAAAAACTAAATCGAGCTGAAAGGAATTACTCTAACAGAAAAGAGTGCCTCGCAATCATTTGGCAACACTATCTTGAGGCAAAGCTCTTTACTGTCATGACGGATCACTCTGCCTTAAAATTGGTCCTCATCAACAAAAACCACGAGTCACCTGATCAAATGGGCACTAAAGTTGCAGCGGTTCGACTTTATTGTGGAATACAGGTAGCGAAAACTAAATGGTGCTCCTGATGCTCTTTCAAGGATTCCCCCTAACATCAGACGCTGCCTGTACTCTAATCAAATAGATGGGAATAGATATCCCTTAAAAGAATTTGGGAAGAACAACATAAAGACCATGAAGAGGAGCAAATCATGAAGCAGCTAGCTGAAAGGAACAAAAAAGTGGAACAGGATTTTGTTGCCCTGGAAGCCCAAGTATATCACAAAATACAAATGTCAGAAAACCAGTTTCACTATAGTGGCTACATTCCCCATAGTCTGGTTCAACAGATATTTCAGAGCTATCATGAAAACACTTTAAGTTGACACACTGGTATTTTCAAAACCTATAAAAGGCTTTATGAAGTAGCATATTGTCCTGGAATGTGGAAACTTCATCAAGCACTGTGTTGTTTGTCTGAAAGCAGACAATCAGAAAACTGCTGGAAAGATTCAACAACCCACTGTCACAGGCCCTAATGAGATGCTAGGCATTGATATTATGGGTCCCCTAACAAGAAGTCCAGAAAGAAACAAATACCTGTTAGTAGTGGTGAATTACTTTCCCGCTGGGTTGAGTTTTCCCCCTTGCAAAATGCTACAGCAAAAACAATAGCTCGATTCTGATAGAGGACCCCAGTTTGTGTCTTCTGTATTCTGTGAACTCTATGAACAATTGACTGTGACTCCCAAGCTCACCATTGTGTATCACCCACAGACTAATATGACTGAGAGAGCAAATCATACTTTAAAATGTATGATAGCCTTTTATGTGGATGACAATCATAGTAAATGGGATCAATACCTTCTGGAGTTCAGATTTGCCATAAACTCTGCTGTTGAAGAAACTACAGGGGTAACACCTGCGGAATTGGCAGGAAGCTGAACAGTCCAACAGACAAAGTTCTGAAATGGAAGATTTCCCCCCTGAAGCACCTGCTTATGATATTGTCCATCAACTAAGACAACTCAAAGCAGATGTTGAGGAAAATATAAGAAAATCAAAACAAAGGCAACTGTGGAATAACAACAAAAAACACTCTACTGTTGGTTCCAAATCCAAACAAAGAGTGTAGGTTAGAATTTATTGTAGCAAGGGTACAAACTATCCGGGCTATCTGTCCAACTTATTTATATCCATATTGTGTCAGATCAAGTTGTGTCAAGTGACAGGTTTAGGACTGTGATTATTCTCCAGTCTGGCGCCCCACTCTTACTTTGGATATTTGGGATATACCTACGCTACATAAAAACAACAGAAATTGATAGATGATGCACAAAGAGTAAGTTGGCTAGTCACATATGAAACATTAAAGTCAGCCAGGAAGTGGGAGAAAACCTGGGAGACCATGAAAGAAGCCCTTTATCAGGACAAACTTTAGGCTTGCCTTGTAGCATTTCTTTTCTTTATTCTGCTATTCAGTGTACAACTTTTACAATGTTTAAAGTTTTGCAAATAAACATATGCTAATTGAAAGTACATATAATGTTATAACTGACATTTTTGTTTTGTATATGTGTTACGTGTTTATGTTTAACATGCATATGGGACAAATTCTTGACATGACAGAAATAAAGACTAACTATAGAATAATGCCAACCTGTCCTTTTATATTTTCTTTGAGAGAATAGACTTGACTGGCTTTTATAATTTCCATAATGAGTACTAAGCATGTTACAAGATGGATTGATTAATCCTGCAGAACATTTTAAAAATAATTTCTGTCAAACTTTTGAAACGCGCCCGCGAAAAATTACTTAATTTTTATCCTTTTCTAAAACTAGAGCCTACACTTGAGATGAGTCAGATGTGGAGTTTGACAGGAGGTCAGGGGTGGCGAGTGACGCAGGAATATGAGACCTCTGATGTCTGTGTCCCTTTTCTGGTAAGTGAGGGAGTAGTGAGTGTCCTCCCTTGGTTACCTGGGCTCAATGCTACATGCAGACGTCCTTTCTGAATAAAATTATTCTCTCAAGGCTGAATGCTAATGACAGGAACATGGACACAAACTATTGTGATGGGAACCAGAATGACCAATATGTCTTCCTTCACCCCACTCGCACACTCACAGAGAATGGTAGCAATCCCAACAAGAACTGGGTATATAAATAGAGGCAGGTCCAGATACAGGTCACAGATCAACTCCAAGCCAAAGGACACACTGAAGACCAAAGAAAAAAAACACAGCTCCCATCAACGTCCCCAAGACAAAAAACAGAAGCTCTATCAAGCCAATCTCCAGTCATTAATTTCAGCCATGGAACAGCTCCAGGTAAGAAACATGCCTTTATGTTAATGGTGGTAATGACTGAAGGGTGTTTTCGACATCTACGAAATGGGTTACACTATGCTGGTGGTTTTCTTTTTTATAGAAATAAAACCCATTTAGTTAATTTCCGCATATCAGCACCCATGTTCATCAAATAAAAAAAACTCCAATTTGTAAAATCAGCGCGTTATCAATACTTAGTCAGACAACGGATGCTACAATTAAAAAATGCAAGTGTCTGCTCCTTACAGCAGCTGTAGTCGCAGCACACCTTTGCTTGAGGAAACATTCTCTAACTGGACCTCTTTGAATGTTAATTTAATGATCTAATGTTATGTTACAGATGTAACAGTGCTCTACCGATATTGAGCGTCATCAACGAATATCTTTTCTTGTAAAATGTCCAGTGTCACGAGTTTGTTAACCGGTGGGAAAACTTCCTCACTGTGGCATCCCTTTTACAGACACCAAAACAATACTATTTGATACTTTACTTCAAGGAATACGAACATGGTTTTCTTCAGCTCTTTTATTCATTTAAGAAAAGATGCCAAAAGCTCTCAAATGTTAAATGTTGTCTAAACACAAGCAGCCATACAAGAACAGTCTAAATACACAATACAGTCTAAAATGGGCAAAATTATTATTTAAATCAGGAACTATCTTAAAGAATAAGCAGACAAGATCACAAATCTGACCAAATATTTGATGTCGGCTTACTGTACTTAAAACAGAAAAACACTTCGCACATCTATTTCATGAGACAGTTGCGAAAAAGAGGAGCAGGTGAAGTACTTCCGTACACCGTCGAAGTTGCATAAATACATTTATGTGCGATGTCACGCGCCACGAAGCGCCACGATACGTCAATTCTAGCGCCAGTAGTTGCCTGGCCAGAAGCTTATTTCTCTGCGCCGGTCAACAAGCGATCCTGCTCCTCTGCTCTGATTTCTAGGGCTCATCTTTTTGCTGTTGTTAGGCTATGTGCTGCAGATCATACAACTCCCGGTGCTTCGCTTCGAGGATCAACTTTTTTCTCTCTCTCGCACTCTGCTTGAGTGTCTACTCGTCTCTCTCTGTTTAGACACAACTGACACGTGGAATATGTACTAAATTAAAAAAACACAGCGGCAGGAAAATCAAAAGGGTTGGCAAGCAGGATGCATAGTTCCATCATTTATCAGAATCAGATCATTTATATAATATATAATACATAATAAATAGCCTATCGTTTACAATGTGTTTTCGTGCCAGATGTTCATACTTACAACTGCACTCAGTCACTCTATTATTTATTTCTGTCTATACTGTGTATAGGACTATTTTTCTATTTATTTTTATTGTATTTCTATATATGACACTTTTGCTGGCTGCTGCAACGCTAAAAATTTCCCCGCTGTGGGACAATAAAGGCTTATCTTATCTTATCTTATTCGCTCGCGGCGGGCGGAGAAAATAGAACAGACGCCGATCGCTGCAGAGCGCGAGCCGGCCGCGGCGCCTCCTGTCTGAACAGCCCAATTGGTTAACATGGGCGCCGAATGGAAGTGGGCAGCAATTCGCGGCGCTTGACGCCGCATCCGCCTCCTATCTGAACCCGTACGTGACAGTTGTTAAAACATGGTGCGCACAAAAAAAAGTACTGAGGTTTGAAATACTCCTCCGTCGCTGAGTACAGGTATACAGCCGGTCTGATGCACTCTCGTCACTCTGGATTTGACGTTGTCATTGTGTGTCGCATTGCAAGTGACACTATGAAATCTGATTTGAGCAGCAAGAGCGTCCAGACCATGGTCCAGACTGAGACACATCTGTAGAAATCCAGTTGGAATCGCATTTCAAACCACCTCCAAATGTGGCATCGATCCGACTTGCAAAAATCGCATTTTACGTGTTTTTGTTGCTGTCCAGACTTTCTATAATCAATCTGGATATGCCAAAAAACGCAGTCTGAACAAGGCCAAAGTAACTGACAGAGAAATTAGTCCACACTAACACAATCCAGTTATTCTCTGTGTCCAGCTGCTGCGTGTCTTTCTGCTGTACCTGCTGGCCCTCCACCAGTGTCTGGCCATGCCACTTGGCAGCCAGTGTGTGGACGAATCCTTCTGTACATACAGCCTGCAGGACTACTACAGCCAGCTGGTCAACCTGCCCAGCGGAATCAACGAGCGCAGCATCGCAACCTGGAGATACGTGTGAGTATACATGACACTTGTCATTGAGCTAGAACACTGATTTTATCCTCAACCAAAGAAACATTGGCTACTTCCAGCTTCTCAAATGAGTTGAATTGCTATTTATATCATTTCAAATTTAGGATTTTTGATTCTGTACTAATGAAAACTAGATACTTAATGATCTCACGGCATTTTTGTGATTTTTCAAGCAAAAATGACAAATTCAATGGTACAGCATTTTCACAAAAAAATTACTCAAATGATAAATCAATTAAAATGGTTGCTGACTTATCGATAAATCCCTTGTATCCCTAGTATATAGTTTTATGGTCAAAAGTCATGAATTCAGGCAAACTGTAATTAAACACTAACTAAATGAGATTTTACATGAGTGAAGAGTTTTGTATAATGTAATGCATAACAGTGGAAAACAATTCATTGCACTGAGCATCAGTTTACATTTGACATAGTGCGATATATAGATATCAAAAAAAATTTTATTGCATTGTTTTCATTGATTAAACTCAACATTAATCTCTTGCTGTTATATAAAAAAAGAGAAGCATTTTCACATTGTTTGCATGCGCAAACAAAGACAAAAAATGTGATATACTGTGTGTTAAGTGCAACTGTTTTTATGGTATTTATATGGGGAATGAGTCTTTAGTCATGACTGAAATAGGACATCTCGATCATCACAACAATATTCACACTTAGTTGTGATGTTTAATAAGTGTGAGATCTGAAGAGATCCCTCTGTACAGTATGCCTGAACACATCTGCTGACAGTGCAGAATTTATTTAATAGAACACATCACTTAATTAATCCATTAGATTAATAAATCCTATGACTACCAGTTATTAAAGAATAAAAGATTAGAGATTTCTTTAGCCATGGACAGTCCTACAGTTATACAATATACGACTGCTTGTCCACAATGACTCACTAAATGAACAAACAACTGAATAAAAGTCTGTCTCTGATCCTCATCTTTCACCAGGGAGAATATCGACTTGAACCGGGTGCCTCAGGTCATCCATGAGGCCAGCTGCCACACCAGCCACTCCTGCAGGGGACTCGACAATGCTTTTGGTCTAGAGACCATCCCCGTGTCCCTGAGGATGCCTGTCCTCAAGAAAAACCCCAGCTGCTTCCCACAGGCCAGCTACTCTCTGGAGTTTGAGCTCATTACCATAGCTTGTATATGTGCCATCTCCAGGCACAGCTGAACAGGACTGACTATTCTAATGTCCACTTGGGACCTTAGTGAACATCAAGAATATGTGTTTGTTCAGACAGAGCATGAGGTAAAGATGGGGGTTTCTGAGACATAGTCCATTTCACTCATTGTTATTGTTTTCCAGTAGACATTGAAAATGTCACCGTTCAATACATACCTGTTAACAGCTTATCATAGTAATTAAAGACATTTTACATTAACTGGTATCATTATTGTGTCCATATGGAGTATTTTGGCAGCCTAGTCCTTTCCTGATTTCCTTTTACAGAGACTGGAACATTTAATTGGCATTAAAGGTACTGCACTAAGCTGGTTTAAGTCCTATTTATCAGATCGATCTCTGTTTGTACTTGTTGAATCCTCTATGCACGCCAAAGTTAGTCACGGAGTTCCACAAGGTTCTGTGCTTGGACCAATTCTATTCACTTAATATATGCTCCCATTTGGCAATATTATTGGGAAACACTCCATAAACTTTAATTGTTGTGCAGATGATACCCAATTATATCTATCAATCAAGCCAGATGAAACCAATCAGTTAGCTAAACTTCAAGCATGCCTTAAGGACATAAAAACCTGGATGACCTGCAATTTTCTGATGTTAAACTCAGACAAAACCGAAGTTATTGTACTTGGCCCCAAACACCTCCAGAACACATTATCTAAAGATATAGTTTCTCTAGATGGCATTGCCCTGGCCTCCAGCGACACCGTAAGGAACCTTGGAGTTATCTTTGATCAGGATATGTCCTTTAACTCCCACATTAAACAAACTTCAAGGACTGCCTTTTTTCACTTACAGAACATTGCAAAAATCAGGCACATCCTGTCTCAAAAAGATGCAGAAAAACTAGTCCATACTTCTAGGCTGGATTATTGCAACTCTCTATTATCAGGCTGCCCCAATAAGTCCTTTAAAACTCTCCAGTTGATCCAGAATGCTGCGGCACATGTACTGACAAGAACCAGGAAAAGAGATCATATTCCTTGCATATTAGCTTTTCTACACTGCTTTCCTGTAAAATCCAGAATAAAATTACATTTAAGAGTAGGCTTAAGACTTTCCTCTTTGATAAAGCTTATAGCCATTACTATTACCATTATTACTGGTTGAGACAGATGACCGCTCACCCAGAGCCTGGTTCTGCCTGAGGTTTTGCCTGTTAAAAGGGACTTCTTCCTTCCCACTGTTGCCTAGTGCTTGCTCATGGTGGAATTATAGAGTACGGTCTAGACCTGCTCTATATGAAAACAACAAAACAATTTCCCTCACGGGGTCAATAAAGTACATCTATCCATCTATGAAAAGTGCCCTGAGATAATTTCTGTTATGAGCCTACAGCCTTTATCTCGTCAACAGAGGAGTCTTTTTACTTATCGTCCACTAAAACACACACAGTACAGTTCAATAAGTCCTTCTTCAAAATTCTGACTATGTGTAATTGAGTATCAGTAATTTAGCAGTGCCTCTAATGCATTTGGTTACTGTGATGCGTTTACCTTTTCCAATATGCAAGTCAACATAAAGTGTCAGATTTTTCCACGGAGTTTGGTGTACGTCGACATACAGGGAAGCAAGCAACTCGTCAGGGTTAATTGTCCCAAATAATTATCACTCAAACAGCTCTCCACTTCTAACTTTTCAAACGTCTGCCGTTACGTTAATACGTATTGTGTCAGTTAACTTATTGAAACAACAAAGCTAAATTATAACGTTACGCTCGCCTGTTGCCATTAGTCTGGGGTTGTCCTTTCGTGTTAAATCAAAGTCTCACTTTATGGCATATTACATAGCTATAAATTCGTACCCACCTTTAGAGAGGATTTTGGCAATGGACTGAGCCAACGATGGTTTCTCTGCCACCATCAAAACAGTTCTCATTTTGAAATAAGTGCTAACAGCTTCTCTATAAAACTCCAGGCAGTCACCTCACAGGCAGTAACGTTATATGCACTAAAACAGCAACAACTGCTGTTGTCTTACTATCTCAAACCTGATCAATACGTGCTAGCAATAACGACTCCGCTATAAAGAAAAATCTTAATTTTGAATATAAATTCTTGCTAACAGGGTGTGTTATGAACCACGAGAACGGACAAGACAATTTACACTATTCTCTTCCGGACCCGATTTGTTATGCGCATGTGCGAAAATGCGGCTACTTCCTGTCTCCTTTTTTTCTTTTTTTTCTTTTTTTGTAGAAATGTGTTAAGGAAAGCTTCAATTGAGGTCACACTTTATGTTGATAAGTGTAACATATCTTTAGACATACATGTTGATAAACTATGTTTAGTGTGACTTTTACAATACTACCAAAATCTAGTGGTCCACTTAAATGTGATTAAAAAAAGTGTCTTAGGTTAAAATGTATAATAAAGAATATACATTAAAGTGTAACTACACCCTCAAATTCTGCTAGAACTCTTTCTCCCAGCAAATAAAAAAAATGCAACCAGGGAGGGAACAACAAACATAGGGGGCGTAGTGTGTGGGGCAGGGGACATGGAGGAGACTGACTGACACCGATTAGAGTCTTTTTTTATATAAATGTCATGACGTAGAAAGGTCCCAACCATTTGACTCTATGTCAGAATTGGCCTTGCAGGTTCAGGGCTGATTTAAAACAGTAGACGTGTTGAGCCATTTTCAACCCATGAAATGCTGATTTTTATACAAGAAATGTCAATATTAACACCAGTATTGATGTGTTTCATCACAGTACAGTCATATCATTGTGTTTACAGCTCAAAAAACACGTTTACGTGTGCAGTACCTTTACTTTACTTTAATATATATTTAATTATATGTTTTATATATATAAAACATATAATTAAATATATATATAACTTGTCATAATTACCTTAGTGAGGCAATGAAAGCGTTTTACCAGGCTTTTTTGTTAATGAATGACGAAATTAGCTCCATATATAAGACATTCTTTACCAAAACAGGAGGGGAAAAGTCTTTATTTAATGAGGAAAATGTGAATTTTCCATGTCATAACTAGTAAAAACGCACGCGCTTTACTGCTGGCAACGCTGTCCTCCTGCCCAACGGCATTTCAGTGCTTAATTATGCCTACAACACGGCTCGACTTGACTTGCTTTGAACCGTTCTTTTTTGGTTTTCCATTGGTAAAAGTTGGGGATAGTACCAGGTACCTGGTACTTTTTTTGGTATCATCTCAGCCGAAGATCCAAGCAAGCTGAGCCGATTCTAAAAGGTGGAGTTAAAACACAGCAGACCACTAATTGTCAGAGAGAACCATCACTTGCGCGACACAGAACCTCCTGGACAAATCCATAATTTTTAAATAGAGAAGTTACGATCAGTACCGACCGCAAGTTTTTTATTCACACAACCCAGATTTTTAAAAAATGGCAACAATTGACAAAGTGCAGATTGGTTGCTGATGAAAGGATCCAGTGAGAGCTGGATGGAGCAACACGCAACGAGAAGGTCTATCAAGAAGTCTCAACTGTTGGCCACACACGGCAAAGGACAAAAACTTAAAAGTGATTACAGAACTATTAAAAACCGGTCAGAGTGGTAAAGCGATCAAGCTCCTCTCCTGTGGAACCAGCTCCCAGTTTGTGTACGGGAGGCAGACACCATCCTCACATTTAATAGTAGGCTTAAGACTTTCCTCTTTGATAAAGCTTATAGTAGGGCTGACTCAGGTGACCCCTGAGCCACCCCTTAGTTATGCTGATATAGGTTTAGACTGCCGGGGGACTTCCTATGATGCACTGAGCTCCTCTCTCCTCCTCTCCCTCTCTCATATCCCATCAATGCTTGTTACCAACTCAACTTCTTCCCGTAGTTGTGTGCTTTCTCTCTCTCTCCTTCTGTTGCTTTCTGCAGGTATTTCTGCCTCCTGAGCTGTAGAGACTGGATCTATGGTTGCAGCCACCTGCTGCCCCCGTGCTCCTGCTCTGCACCCACTGCTGCTATTACTGTTATTGCTCTTATTATTAGTATTACTATTATTATATTGCTATTAGTATTATTTCTGTTAATATTAACATCAATACCATTACCACAACTATTACTTTACATCTCTATGTGGAACTGTACTGTGCTGCTGTATGTTCTCTTTGCTGCTGCTCTCTCTCTCCTGCTCCCCCCCTCCTCCTACCTCCTTCTCTCCCTCCCTCTCTCTCTCTCTCTCTCTCTCCCTCTCTCTCTCTTTCTCTCCCTCTCTCTCTCTCAACCCAACTGGTCGAGGCAGATGACCGCCCACCCAGAGCCTGGTTCTGCTCGAGATTACTACCTGTTAAAAGGGAGTTTTTCCTTGCCACTGTCGCATAGTGCTTGCTCATGGTGGGAATTGTTTGTCTCTGTAAATATAAAGAGTCGGTCTAGACCTGCTCTATACGAAAAAGTGCCCTGAGATAACTTTGTTATGATATGGCGCTATATAAATAAACTGAAATGAATTGAATTGGTTTGAACAGTAAGGGCCTGTGTCCACATAGCAGTGGACACAGGCATCTGAGCACCAGCATCTTTTTTCAATTGTTCGCAATGAGAAACCATAGACCAGCAAACAATGGGAGGGAGGGTGGCCTCGACTTGGCCACGGCTTCATTGGAGATCATGATGGAGGATGGTAAGATTTTTTAAATGTTAACTGTGTACTCTGCTTGAATTTTTTGTTTTCTTTAGTTGGCTAGCTATTGGAAAGCTCACTTCTAACAACCAAGCCTATTTTGCTCTTAACCTTGTGTAAAATCAACATGTTGACAAAGACTGCTTTATGAGCCCTGATGAGCTAGCTAGCTAATTTGCCAACACAAAAGCAGCTGACATATTGTTCTCCTATGTACTATTGTTTACATTCAATTTGCTAGAGTTGTTGTTGCTATTTGATATTGTGCTGCAGTAGTTTGTGCAATTAACAAGCCATTTGTATAACCATTCTGTTCAAGATTCCATTTCGATTAGCAAGGAGGGTTCAATAATGACCCCTTCCCTTAGCAGTTCTCCTGATGCCCCAAGTTCCCTGTTGGTACCAGCAGCAGCATCAACACCGACACCAGTACCAGGTCAGGCAACCTCCGACGCCAACATGACACCGCAGGGTATAGTCACAGGTAAAAAATAGACATGGCAAAACGCCTGGAAGTGTACCATTTTACTTTTACATCATCATTTCTCAATGGTACATTGGTTGTTCTCAGACCAAACTCCAATGCAGTTAATACAACAGAAGAAAAAGCTTCAGTTCGACTAGCCTGTAGTCTTTGAATGTATTCTCTGCACTAAAATTAAGAACCTGTAGTAAGTGAACCTAATATACTTACATAACAATGTTTTGATTGATAAGTGAATTGTCTCAAGCTCCAAACTGAGGTATTTACCACCTCACATTTTTACTTTTGTTTTTCCTTCATTATTGTCCAGGCAAGAGGAAACGGAAACGGGAAAGGAGCATCTGACTGTCCTGAGGGAGATGCAGATGGCAGATGTGGCATTTGTTTCATTACATCATGGATCAAATGTCGGGCGAGGGGTTTTCGTGACGCTGCCCTCCAACGCCAGCCTTGATGTATTTAAAAACAATACAAGCTCTAGTTTTAGGGTGGATTTAGCGCAGCATATTAATTTAGAGGGCTCGTGGCAGGTAGCCTTGACGGAAATTTCATACCCGCACACCTGGTTTAACATTCCTCAAGACGATGCCTACTTTGATTGGAGGAAAAAACCTAACCCCGAGAATCAAGAGTCCGAGGTCCACCGCCCATTAATGAAAGGAGACAGTCATCGAGACGTTACCTACTCTATACCTGGACAAAAACCTAACCCCAAGAATCAAGAGTCCGAGGTCCACCGCCAAAGGTTTAGGGGAGGTTATTACACGGATCTGCTTCAGCTTGAGACAGAGGTGGAAGCTTTTCTTAAAAAAGCTGGAACCGATATTCAATTCAATTATAGCTCGATTGAAAAAAGATATGAATGTCAAGCAGGCGGTCAATACCATCTGCGCTTTTTTCCACCCGTGGCTTACATGCTGGGATTCAAACCGGGAGAGTGGTTTAAGTTTGACGAGAGACTGGCTCCCTACCTGGCTGATATAAAGTCGGGGTTCTATCTGCTTTACTGTTATAGCGACGTGGTCCGTCATCAGATGGTGGGTGACGCTTACGCTCCTCTCCTACGTACGGTTAAAGTAAAGGGGACGTTTGGTGACATAGTCACACAGTGTTTTAGCCCCACCGACTATCTACCTGTGGCGAAGAAACATATAGAAAAGATTCACATTGAGATTAAAACGGATCAGAACGTCCGGGTAAACTTTACTTACGGGAAAACTATCGTAAAACTGCATTTTAGGCCCGTAAAAGCTTTGTCTTAGGGATCAATTATGGCACAGGTGTCTTTGAGATCGGATCCTCATCGTTTCGTGAGTTATTATGAAAATCAAGTCGGCGGCGCTCTGCCCGGTTTTTACGGAGCGCCCGTCATGTACGGCCGAGGTATAGGCTCTATATTTTCAAAATTGTTTCGGTTTGTATCTGTCAGGGGTTTGGCTGCTCTTCTCTCTTGCCCTTTTCCCTGTGTTCCTGTTGTTGTCAGTCTGTCTCTTGGTGTGTGTGTGTGAGTTCATGACTGGGCGTGGCTAAGGGATCCAGCTCCAATCATCCTCTGGCACAGCTGTGGCCCATCCACTAATCACCCCTGCAGTCTTCATATACCCAGCTCTACCCTCCAGTCGTCGCCAGATCGTTCCGTGTACCAGTATGGTAAATCGGCTTGGCCAAGCCACACCGCTGTGCATTTCAATTGAACTAAGTGAACTTGTTGACTTTTCTCTCTGTGCTCCAGGATTACCTGCATGTTCCTCTGCCTGCCCAGCCTGCCAGTTGCCTGTTTCCAGCCAGCCTGCTCCGTCTCCTCTACAACAGCCACCACCACACCCGAGTGCCTTCTGTTACCCAGTCTACAGACTATCCCTCCCGTCAGACTATCCCCTGCTAACCACCAGCGCTCCGGGAATAAATTACCTGCTGAGTTTCACATACTGTGTCTCGTGTTCTGCTTACTGGGGTCCTCTCCTTGCCTAAACCCCTAACAGTATCCCCTCTGGTGAAAAGAGGTTTCGCCATTGCTAAACCTCATCTGAAATCGGCCGCCTCCAACATCGCCTCCGACGTGATAAGCCAAACAATGGGGAAATTTACCAAGAACCAGAGTCAAGAAGGATCAGGTTTTGTCGCGGAGACTGAGGAAGAGAACGCCGGGAGATCGCGTTACAGAGGGAAGTAAAAAACGCAGAAACTCAAAAAAGAGAAAATCAGTCGGAAGAAACCAACCTAAAGGGAGGAGCTCAGTCCGGAGCAGAGACAGATTTTAGAAAAGAGAAACCATGGCCCTGTTACATCATAAATCTGCCGAGTGTACTATGGGGGAGCTGGATTTATTTTCAGCCCCCATGACGCAGCTTTCTATCGAAGATAAGGTCTACGTGGAAGTTTTACCTTTATCAGTCATTACTGACAGAGGCCCCATTGAGTTCTTTATCCCCGGAGACGGTGAAAAGTATTTGGATCTGAACGACACTTTGTTACACCTCCGCCTGAAAATTACCAACGCGGACGGTACCGACCTGCAGGACAGAGAGCCGGTGGCGCTCATCAACTATCCTCTGAATACCATTTTTAGCCAATGCGTCATTACTCTAGGTTAGGATAGGTTGATTTCACAGTCTAGCGCCACGCACCCTTACAGGGCTATGATCGAAACTCTGCTCAACTATTCAGCAGATACGCTAAACGGGTTGTTTTACAAAGACACGGCCGGGGCTATAGACTCTATAGTGATCAATAACGGGCCTAATAGAGGTCTAAATCAGAGAGGTCGGTTTACCGCCGGTTCTAGAGAGGTTCAACTGCTGGGTCCTCTCCACGGGGACATATTTTTCTGTGAGAGGCTTCTTTTGAACTCTGTAGACTTGAGAATTAAACTGACCCGCGCCAGCGATGACTTTTGCCTCATGGGACCCGGCGACTCGACTTTCCGTTTGAGAATATTAGGCGCGTCTCTCTTTATGAAAAAAGTGACCGTTGCCCCCGCTGTTCGTTTAGGTCACGCGTCTGCTTTAATGAAGGGTAATGCCCTATACCCTCTATCGCGCATTAATGTAAAAACATACTCCATCCCTCAGAATTCTAGAATTTATAACCAGGAGAACCTCTTTCTGGGTACCATGCCAAAGTACGTGGTTGTAGGGATGGTTAACCACGAAGCCTTCATGGGGAGAAGAGACCTGTCGCCCTTCAATTTTGCCCATAATGACGTGGAATATCTAGCTCTATGTCAGGACGGCAGACAGGTTTCGGCCAAGGCTTTTCAACCTCAATTTAACCAGGGGAGTTCTGTCAGAGAGTTTTACAACATGTTTGTCGCCACGGGGAGACATCTTAAAGATTTACCTCTGAGTATCAACCGCGAGGAATTTTAGAACGGATACTCTTTGTTTTTAATCTCAACCCGGGCGAGGACATCGAAGCCTTGTCCCCCGTGTCCAACGGAACTTTAAGACTGGAACTGAGATTCAGAGTTCCCTTACCGCATACCGCCACTCTTATTGTTTACGCCTGTTACAATTCCATTCTAGAGATCAACTCTAAAAGACAGGTGCTGGTGGATTATTATTAAAAAACAAGAAGAATGAATAATCATCAGTTGGAAGGTCTTTTGCGGCATCTACTGGGTGATGTTGTCATGGTCCCCAAAGGACTATTGTTGGACTGTTTCCTCTTTTTATTTTGAAGTTCCCTGGTCTTGTGTCTTCCTGTCTTTGTTCTTTACCGCCTGTTGATTGTTTTCACCTGGGTCTTGTCATGCACCTGTTTCTGTTTTCCTCGTTGTCTCTTCCCTTATATATACCGGTCCTTTCCCTTTGTTCCCTGTCGAGTCATTGATGTTGTTAGGTTTACCAGTCTCCTCTGTTCCTGCGTTTCTCAGTGTTTTCCCTGCGTGTGCTTTCTGGAGTTTTGTGTTATAGAATAAATCACCGTTGCTGCATCCAACCTGCCGTTGTCTGCATTTGGGTCCTCTCCCTGCTGCCAGGATGGCTAGACGTAACAGATGTTTTTTGCGGTGTGTGGGCTTCTGACCAGTTACCTTTACTGAGTCGTTCATTTAGACTCCCCGCTTACTTTATCGTAAACACGCATAAAGGACACGAACCTGGGGAGCACTGGTTATCTTTAACTCTGGAGGAGGACGGTAACGCAACCTTTTTTGACTCTTTTGGACTACCCCCGGATTTTCCTCATTACCCGTCGAGCATCTTACAGTTTCTGGAAAACCATAACGGGACTCGTCGTGTATTCTACCACAACCTTCAGCTTCAACACTCTCTGTCCACCGTGTGCGGTCAACACTGCGTATATTACCTCTGCCACCGGGCTTGCGGATTATCTTTTGAACGAGTATTGTCTTTGTATCACGATGATGTGTTAAAAAATGATCTTATGGCGTCCAACTTTGTGAAAAAATATCAGCATTGTATCAGAAGTCAAAGCTCCGAATCTTTCAACCATGGGGCTTCTTCTTTACAAATGTTTAAAGATTGTTACAACTTGTGAGATGCGTGTACCCTCTGTAGACTTTAACTGATTCTGATTTTGTTTTTTCTTAAAACCATTAAAAGTTGTCTGTAGACTTTAATTGATTCTGCTTTTTGTTTTTAAAATAATGATAATAAATAGTTTGTAACCTTTAATTTTTTTCTGCTTTTGCTTTTTGTAAACAACAAGAAAGGAAAAAATGTCTGTAGACTCTGAATGTGAGTAATAAACAATTTATTGAGAAAAGACAAAAAAAAAACAGACTCGTCTCTTGCAATTAAATTACAATTAAATTTATGGGGGGAAGGTTGTTCCAACGTGCAGATTTTCTTGTTTTACGCAATCTAGGCTTTCTTTCTGCTATGTAATCCAGCGTGGGGATAATGTTATTTTCTTTTTTACGGTCCGCGCTTTGGGAAAGACTCCTTCCTCTCCCACCGGAGTAATCCAGCGTGGGGATAATGTTATTTTCCTTTTTACGGTCCGGTCTTTGGGAGAGACGACTTCTTCTTCTTCAGATCTGATCAGGGCCCCGTCCGTTTTGAGACGACGGTATTGACCTCGAGCTCGTGGGTTATTTACACAGGATAAGGGGATGTTGAGTTCCGTCAAAGTACTTAAAAAACTCGCCCAGCCTTTAGGCGGCAGGGTTCTGGATTTTTTATAAGAGAGCGAAAGATTTTAAATAAATCAATCATATGAGACCCTTTCACGATCATGCCCTTGTAAACAAATTCCCCTTTCTGAGTCCATCCATCGCCGCTCTCGGTTAATTTCTTCATGATGTACCTGGCGTTCTTGCGGTCTCGCACGGGAAGGTTATTCAATACCTCGTTAACCGCGTCATCCGACTCAGCCTGTTGTTGTTGTTGTTTTTCAGCAACGCCGTCGTCCTGGGCCTGAGCCTCGGCCCGAGCCTCAGGGTTCTCGGTCGACGGGTCTTGAGGTAGAATCTCTGCAGCAGGGCGTTGTATTTTTTTATTTTGTCGTACAAGCTCAATCCCGGCTCGTTTAATATCGCTCTCATTCTCGCATCCAAATAGTCTTCGGCCGTTTGTCTAATAGACGACTCCGAATGAGTCAGACGGCTTAACTCGTGGGGTGAGACGAGAAACATTTTCTGCGCCGTCCTCAGAGACATTTTATTTTCTTCTAATGATTCCTCCTATTAGCTCTCCAATCATAGGGATGGCTGCTGTAAGCAGGGGTAAAATAAAACCTCCCGACTGTTTCTTCAGAGTCTGCTGTTTGCGTTTTAGGCTGGTTTTTTTTATCCGCCAACAGTCTGATAACTTTCTTCTGTTTTTTTAAATTCTTGTATTGAGTCGGAGACAGAGGGATGTTTCCTTTCAAAAGATTTAAAGCAATCTCGCACAGAGCCTGGAGAAAGTCGGGGGAGCAGTGGGTGAGGATGTCTTTACGTTTCTGAGGCGTGGCGTGGTACAGAGCTTTTAGTAAGGGAGCGTTTCTTTTTAGCCGAGTCGACATGATGGCTTACTTTGTTTTGGGGATATAAACGGCCGGCCACTGATGAGGAAGCACACCCGACTTCAGTCTGTATTGTTCTGGGCAGGCGGGCGTGAGGTCGATGATTAAATATCCGTGAGCATCTTTGGTGGCGTCTTCGAAACTTTCCAAGAAAAAGGACTTTTGTGAGGGAAAGATTTGATGAGCTAATACGTTCATCTGTAATTTATCGCGAGGGTTTTTAAACATCACCAGATAATTGCTGTTCAAACTAATGGTACGACTGTGTTTACCCTGGTGAAATACATTTTGCGTCAGCATCATGACGTTCATATTTTTATGATGTCTGTACTGCGTAAAAATTTTAACCACTTCAGGGTGATCGGAGGCTTGAAAAATAACATCGTCAAGAACGATCAAATGAGTTTGTTCGGGAGGAAACAGATTTTCATCTTCAAAAGAATCAGGCAGTCCTTTGACAAATTTAATCTTTTTCACCAAATCTTTTTCACCAAATGTGGTATAATATTGATGAATCAGTATTGAATCATTGCAGGGTAAGGTCAGAGAGGTCAAATAAGTCATAATCAATATTACAGTATTAATATATTATATATTAATATATTAAGTCAATCAAAGTCAACCATATTGATAATGGTCAGGTAAAGTCAGGTTCAGTCAGGTTCAGTCATAATCATGATGTAGTCATGTGTTGTTGGATGTGGGCATAATCATAGAAGTCTTGTATTTTTAATTAAGTGCAGCAGCTGGCAGTGGGAGGTTAGAGTATATCAGACAGTGGGAAGAAAAGGGAGGAAACCGTAGTGTCTGGCTCAGAGCAGGTTGAAAACATCACAGAAATTAGGCCAAGGTCAGCAGCCCACAGAAGGAGGGTGAAAGGGGTGGCTATAAAAGAAGATGTGTGCATTGGATTGTCGGTTACTTCATGGACTGACTCAGGTTGTGTGCGCTCGTATGCTTGACTGTTGGTTGCTCCATGAACTAACTCGGGTTTGCTGTACTTGTTGATTTGTCAGTAAACTCTATTCATATTTGAACTCTTTTGACTCAGTTGAATTATTTTTGAGTATTGAAGTGCTTATAGTGTGGTGAAGATCCTGAGGACATCTGGCCCATCTTTGGGATTTTTTTCCCACAATATCCAAAAGGCAAAGTTTTTCTGTCGGCAAACAGACGTCTCTTATCGTACACCGCTCTAAACTTTTTCAGAAATGACGAGTTTTTCAACTGAAACCCTCTTTTATCGCGAGTGATGATGTGCTGAGGGGTCTCAATCGTAGGAAGGGGTTCTTTCGCTTTCCCAACGTTGAGGGTGGACTTGTAAGCCGAGATGCAATGCCTCTGTAGTGAGAGAGAATATTAAGTTAAACTTCTGTCTGTGCCTGTGTGTGTGTGTGTGTGTGTGTGTGAAACGATAAGACTTTGTTTAAAATTGTGTTGTTGAAACTTTTAACATGTAAATCAAAAACAAACCAAATGCCGGTCACCCCAAGTATTTAGAAATGTTGCTTGATTTAAGTAATCCCCCTTTGAATATGTTACAAAGCAATAAAATAAATAAATATCTTACAGCATATGCTGTTACCAGCCTCTGCATCACCCTCTTGTATTACAAGCATTAGACCTCCGGTGTTAGGTGGCGCTGCTGCAGCCTTGTATGATACACATCACCGGAAATACGCTATTCTCACCCTCCCCTCTTTGACTCGGACAACAGGAAGTCGAGTTTCATTTGAATCCTGCAGGCGGGCTGACAACATCGGGCTATTATTGAGATTTAAAAAAAGTTTTAGCGACTTATCGGATTCAGCTCGCCCAGCGATGGGCTCCTTCGCCGGGCCTCCCGTCTTAGATGTTCCCCGCCGCTCGGTCCTAACCCGCTCCCGCGGATGGAGGTGGAGTAACGGGTACTGGGTATTAATTCTAATTTGTGAGATCTACCATCTAAAACCTAAGTAACTGTTGAAAAAATAATGGCATGCTTTGAACGAGAGGAGGTACTTTAAGATCTTGACAGAGCCAATAAAAGGTAAGACCATCCGCAGACATCATATGATGAGCATCCACTAACTCATCATGTTTTTTTCCCCCCGTCTCTTTCCTTCTCTGTTTCCCGCTGTATCTTTCCTATTACTTGTCTCTTCAAATTTCATGAAATGAGCCTAATGACAGCCTAAGCTGTATTCACACGAATTTAAAAAAAATATCCCCAGCCACTTAAGGGTTATGTGAAAGCAGGCATGACCAACAGCCGTAGTTTGTCTTCTACTCCGACATGGGTCCAGTGCCAGTCTCATGCTAAGAAGTTTCATTCTGCTGTGAATAAATGTTTACTTTTTAGTTGTGCTTCTCATTTATCATGGCCAAAACCTTCCCCAACCTCAAGGAAAGTTGTGTTAAATTTTGCTAACAATTTCACATGACAAGCGAGTGAAAATGGCTTTCCCAGTTTTTCAACTGCCACAAAATTCTTTCATGGTGGTGTGTGGGAGGAATCGTCATTATGTCCTATTGTAATTGCACTTTGTTTAGCTCATTTATGGGACCGCTTTAAGCCTTAGGACTTTTCTATAGGTGAAATATCTTGATCTCATTCAGTATTCGCTAAGCACCGCCCCACTTCGTTACTGTCGCTACGTTTGTTAAGCCTTTCGTTTTCACACAGCACATACTTACAATGATAAAAGCGGCAAACTTACTTACAAATTCTTTAAACAATGGGCCCTTTATTTCAGGCAGAGGTAGACAAAAGCAGGCTTCTTATTTCTAGGCAGCGCTGATTTTGCCAGTTGAAATGACAACTGTCTGGCACTTTTTTTTATCAGCTGTAGCTAGAGAGTTAATTAAGTTACTGTTAACTCAGATGAGTTTGTTGAAAATGTTGTTTCCAGCCGACTTGTTTAAATTGAGAATCATGTTGTTGGGTCTCAAATATGCACTTGATGGCTATCTACACGATAATGTGCTGGATTGATAGAAAGACTGATGCTAAAGCTACATGTCCCAAAAAAAAAAAAGACAACATCCTCACCAGGCAGAAGACATGTAAGCTAACAGAACATCAAGAAACAGCATTGTTATTGTATTGCAGTAGATGGTGATAAGTTCACTGTTCAGGGCAGGAGTCTTGCAAATGGTCTAACTGTGATCACTACTTTGACCCTGTTGTTTGTCAACGTGTCAGTATGTCACAGGAACTTATATGGGGGGAAAAACAGCCCTGTGTTTTGTTGTTGCTGTCTTGACACTCCTAATGCACAAGAACCATAATCCCTTTAACAACTCTTAACTCTGATTCTCTCATTCTCTCATTCACACAGCTGCAGTGTGAGTGTGGCACAGGATAGTCTCCTTCTTCTCACAGCCGTGTGTTTTGTCGTTGCTGTCTTGGCTCTCTTAATGCACAAGAACCATAAACCCATTAACAACTCTTAACTCTGATTCTCTGATTCTCTCATTCACACAGGCGTCTGCTGTTGTTGTGTGTGAGTGTGTCACAGGATAGTCTGCGGGAAAGGCAGAGATGCCTCTTTCCACAGCCGTGTGTTTTGTCGTTGCTGTCTTGGGTCTCCTAGTCCTAGATTCGTATCATTTGTGAATATAAACTGCGGCAACCGTGGAAGCAAGCAGTAAACTGGCATACGCCGGTAAACAAGGTTTGTGGATCAGCAGCCTGACAGCCTGGACACATTTGGTGTGTCTTTAGTGTCCTCATTGTGTATGTCCTCACTATGTTATGTGCAACACCGACATCTTGCTTCGATACGAATTAAGTAGCAATAACAAACTTCGTACACTTTTAAAAACTAAACAGGTATAACACGTGTCCCAACTCAGGGGCTGGATCCACTGAAAGACAGTCCATGATGAACGTGATTGTTAACAACCACAACCATTCTTCTTCTTGTTGATGGTGTTTAGTTTGAAAGTTTAATTAACCCGTCCTGAGAAGTGCACAGGATGTTCTGCTACTCTTATCTCTGATTCTCTCATTCACACAGCTGTTGTGTGAGTGTGGCACAGGATAGTCTGCTTCTTCTCACAACCCTGTGTTTTGTTATTGCTGTCTCAACTTTCCTAAAGAACCATAAACCCATTAACAACTCTTAACTCTGATTCTCTCATGACCCCCTATACCCCCCTGGCTCTGCTGTTTTCACAGATGGTGTTAACTGAGGGTTTGTGTTGGTGTCAAAATTTGAAAAAGAGAGGGAATTAAGGCAATTGGACGGGGGGAAATGCCGCGATTTGATTGGACGGGGGCGGGACTTCCGGTGATGACGTGGCGCGTTCTGATTGGCACCTGTCAACCCGTTTGACATGAAGGTGTCCCTATATCTCTCTGACATCCTGCATTGTTTCGGTACGAAAGAAGTCTTCCCCATCCACCCTCAATGATTAATTTCAATTCAGTTTTATTTATATAGCGCCATATCATAACAAAGTTATCTCAGGGCACTTTTTCAAATAGAGCAAGTCTAGACTGACTCTTTATATTTACAGAGACCCAACAGTTCCCACCATGAGCAAGCACTATGCGACAGTGGCAAGGAAAAACTCCCTTTTAACAGGTAGAAACCTTTAGCAGAACCATGCTCAAGGTGGGCGGTCATCTGCCTCGACCGGTTGGGTTGAGGGGGGGGGTGGGGGGGGGGAGCGGGAGAGAGAGAGCAGGAGGAAAGAGAACATACAGCAGCACAATACAGTTCCACATAGGGATGTAAGGCAATAGCTATGGTAATGGCATTGATGTTAACACCAACAGAAACAACACTAAGAGCAACATTATAATAGCAATACTAATAACAAGAGCAACAACAGAAATAGCAGCAGCAGGTGCAGAGCAGGAGCACGGGGGCAGCAGGCGGCAGCAACCATAGATCCAGACTCTACAGCTCCGGAGGCAGAAATACCTGCAGAAAGCAACAGAAGGGGAGAGAGAGAGAGAGAGAGGAGAGAAAGCACACAACTACGGGAAGAAGTTGAATTAATAACAAGCATTAATGGGATATGAGGGTGTACAGATGGAGAGGAAGATGAGGAGAAAGGAGCTCAGTGCATCATAGGAAGTCCCCCGGCAGTCTAGGCCTATAGCAGCATAACTAAGGGGGGGCTCAGGGGTCACCTGAGTCAGCCCTACTATAAGCTTTATCAAAGAGGAAAGTCTTAAGCCTGCTCTTAAATGTGAGGAGGTTGTCCGCCTCCCGTACACAAACTGGGATCTGGTTCCACAGGAGAGGAGCTTGATAGCTGAAGGCTCTGGCTCCCGTTCTACTTTTAGAGACTCTAGGAACCACAAGGAACCCTGCTTTCTGGGAGTGCAGTGCTCTAGTGGGGTAATAGGGTACTATGAGCTCTTTAAGATATGATGGTGCCTGACCATTAAGGGCTTTGAAGGTGAGGAGAAGGATTTTAAATTATATTCTGGATTTTACAGGGAGCCAGTGTAGAGAAGCTAATATTGGAGAAATATGATCTCTTTTTCTGGTTCTTGTCAGTAAACGTGCCGCAGCATTCTGAATCAGCTGGAGAGTCTTAAGGGACTTCTTGGGGCAGCCTGATAATAGAGAGTTGCTATAGTCCAGCCTAGACGTAACAAATGCATGGACTAGTTTTTCTGCATCTTTTTGAGATAGGATGTGCCTGATTTTTGCAATGTTACGTAAGTGAAAAAAGGCAGTTCTTGAAGTTTGTTTTATGTGGAGTTAAAGGACATATCCTGATCAAAGATAACTCCAAGATTCCTTACGGTTTCGCTGGAGGCCAGGGCAATGCCATCTAGAGAAACTATATCTTTAGATAATGTGTACCTTTAATGCCAATTAAATGTTCTAGTCTCTGTAATAGAATGTGATGGTCAATGGTATCGAATGCAGCACTAAGATCTAGTAAGACAAGCACAGAGACAAGTCCTTTGTCTGATGCAATTAGAAGGTCATTTGTAACTTTCACCAGTGCAGTCTCTGTGCTATGATGCACTCTAAATCCTGACTGAAAATCCTCAAACAGCTTGTTGTTGTGTAGAAAGTCACACAACTGATTGGTGACTGCTTTCTCAAGGACCTTAGAGAGAAAAGGAGGGTTAGATATAGGTCTATAATTTGACAAAATCCCTGGATCAAGAGTGGGCTTTTTGAGAAGAGGCTTAATTACAGCTACTTTAAAGGACTGTGGCACATAGCCTTTTAATAAGGACAGATTGATCATATCTAGTAAATAAGTGCTAAGGGTAAATTTTCTTTGAGCAGCCTAGTTGGGATGGGGTCTAAGAGACACGTTGATGGCTTAGATGAGGAAATCATGGAAGTTAGTTGATTAAGGTTGATGGGAGAAAAGCAGTCTAAATGTACAGGTTTTACAGTTGTTTCTAAGGTTCCTGTGTTTGAAGATAAGTCGGTACCAACTGAGGGCAGGAGGTGCTGAATTTTGTCTCTAATAGTTAGAATTTTATCATTAAAGAAGCTCATAAAGTCATTACTACTGAGGTCTATAGGAATACATGGCTCAACAGAGCTGTGACTCTCTATCAGCCTGGCTACAGTGCTGAACAGAAACCTGGGGTTGTTCTTATTTTCCTCTATTAATGATGAGTAGTAGGCTGCTCTGGCATTACGGAGGGCCTTCCTATAAATTTTAAGACTATCTTGCCAGGCTAAACGTGATTCTTCCAGATTGGTGGAATGCCAATTCCTTTCAAGTTTTCGCGATGTTTGTTTTAATTTGCGGGTTTGCGGGTTATACCATGGAGCTAACCTCCTCTGTTTTATTATCTTCTTTTTAGAGGGGCGATAGAGTCGAGTGTTATTCGTAGTGAGCCTGCAGCACTATCAACAAGATGATCAATTTGGGAGGGACTAAAGTTAGCATAGGAGTCATCTGTTATATTGAGACATGGAACTGAATTTAATGCCGATGGAATCACTTCCTTAAATTTAGCTACAGCACTATCAGATAGACATCTAGTGTAGGAATGTTTGCCTAATGGCGTGTAGTCCAGTAATAGGAATTCAAAAGTTAATAGAAAATGGTCTGATATAAAAGGATTCTGTGGAAAGACTATTAGATGTTCAATTTCAATGCCATAAACAAGAACAAGGTCGAGGGTGTGGTTAAAATAGTGAGTGGGTACAGACCGGTTGCCTTAACATTGCACTGCAAGTCCTGGAGAGACTGGTGTTGGATCACCTTAGACCTCAGGCGACCACCTCCCTGGACCCACTGCAGTTTGCCTATTGTTCTGAGGTGGGGGTTGAGGATGCCATTGTCTACCTGCTGCAGTGAGTACACCATCATCTGGACAAAGCTGGCAGCACTGTGAGGATCATGTTCTTTGATTTCTCTAGTGCCTTTAACACAATTCAGCCGATACTGCTACAAGAGAAGCTCCAGAGGATGCGGGTAGACCTCCATAACCTCCTGGATTATTAACTACCTGACAGATAGACCACAGTTTGTACGGCTGAGGGGATGTGTGTCTGAGAAGGTGGTTACCAACATAGGAGCACTCTCTCACCCTTCCTCTTTACACTGTATACCTTGGACTTCCAGTACAACTCGGAGTCCTGCCATCTGCAGAAATTCTCAGATGACTCTGCAGTTGTGGGGTGTGTCAGGAATGGAGAGGAGACTGAGTACAGGGAACTGCTGGACCGCTTCATGGCGTGGTGTGGGAACAATCACCTCCTCTTGAATGTGGCCAAGACAAAGGACATGGTCATGGACTTCAGGAGAACCAGCACTACGTTGAAAACCATCTCCATCCTGGGGGAAGAAGTGGAGGTGGTGGAGGACTACAGATACCTGGGCATCCATCTTGACAACAGACTTGACTGGAAGTGCAACACTGAGGCTGTCTACAGGAAGGGACAGAGCAGACTTTACTTCTTGAGGAAGCTCAGGTCCTTTAACATGTGTAGCAAGATGTTGCATATCTTTTACCAGTCTGATGTTGCAAGCGCAGTTTTCTTTGCAGCCATCTGTTGGGGCAGCAGCAGCAGGGCCAGTGACACTAAGAGACTAAACAAGCTGATTAGGAAGGCTGGTTCTGTGCTGGGGACTGCTCTGGAGCCCCTGGAGATGGTGGTGGAGAGGAGGATGTTGCACAAACTGCTCAGCATAATGGACAATGATTAACATCCCCTGCACAACCTACTGGTCAGACAGCAAAGCACTTTCAGTGGGAGGTTCCTGCAACTCCGCTGTAATAAGGACCGCTACAGGAAGTCATTCATGCCCACTGCAATATCTGTTTATAATATATATATAGTATTTTTCTTGTCAATATTTTTCTTGTTCCTTTTTTACTACTGCAACACTGAAATTTCCCCTTGGGGATTAATAAAGTCTATCTATCTATCTATCTATCTATCTATCTATTATCATCATTATATTAATCATTGTATCATAAATCATTCAATAAACATAACAAACAGATGACCAATGGTGAGGCAAAAAATAATTGAATAAATAAATACAACACAAATCTTGGTCAAAATACCAGAAATTGAGACATAGCTTGCCATAGTTTTTGTATTGGCTGGTATGAAGAAAAATTATTCTTAAACTAATTTACAAATAAAGTTAAGGAGGGTTTCCGTTTTTCCATTTGCATGAATGAATGTGATATTTACCCATAATGATGATAATATTAACTATGTCAGATAGATATAGAAAGATTATCTGTTTACACTAGAATTTGGAGCAAGTCAAATGGTGGGATATTTTTCATTTTCAGACTTAACCAGTTATGCATGCTCAGCCAAAATTGTGACGTGACTGAACATGAATGGAAAAGATGCTCAATAGTTTCACGCTCTTGAAGAAACAGAAGTCAACCTCACACTGAAATCTTCTTTTTA
This sequence comes from Macquaria australasica, assembly GCA_005408345.1. NCBI lineage: Eukaryota > Metazoa > Chordata > Actinopteri > Centrarchiformes > Percichthyidae > Macquaria > Macquaria australasica. The sequence goes on from SEMN01001107.1 coordinate 85,949, forward strand.
AAGTTTCTGCAGCTGGACAGCATCTATTAATGATTTTAAGTTGTACTTCTTTAGCCTGGTCATTTTAAACATTTTGAGTAATTATTTGAGATTGTTATATTGTTGTACCTTATTCTGATTTTTGAATCTCTTATGTAATCATGAAAAACTTTTTATACATTTTATATTTTTCCCTATACTTTTATTATTTTATTTTGTGTTTTGCCAATTTTGATTAAATAAGGTTTTCCTATTGATTGCAATAGTTATTTTGTTTTTTTTCTGTTTTGTTTCTCCATACAAAAGTATAAATTACAGAGTTTGCCATTTTTAACAGGAATGGACATTATGTAGACATCTGCACAAGGGTGTTCCAGAGTTTCCAAATTACTGATTTGTCTTTAATAAACAAATACTGTATCATCCGCATATTGACTGATATGAAATTCATAGTCAAAAATATGAATTCCTTCAAATTCAGGGTGATTCACAATCAGGTAAGCCAACAACATAATATGAAGAGTTCTCTTTCAAATATCACTCAGTATCTCACAAGCTTTATGGGATTTTTGTTGATGGGCAAATATTTTGAAGACATTGGCGATGCTGATTGGAGACGTTTAACTCTTGTTAAGACTGTTTCTGAAAATTGTGAAGTAACAAAATGTCATTGAAGTATATGAGTTGGGTTTAAAGTAACACTATTCAACAGCAGTTGAGGGCAGTTGTTACCTAGGTAACAACTGGAACCCGTTTTGGCATACAATATATAAGATTGGAAGGTCCTTGCATGTAGGAGAATTTTATATTTAGTCTGATTATCCTGAACTATTTGGAAAAGGGATTTGTTCAAACACACCTTTTGTTAAAGGACCACCAATAAGAATTGAATACCTGAATACCTAAGTGAAAGAAAAACAAAACAAAACTCTTTTGATTGAACGAAGGTAAATCCAAACTGATGAAAGATTAGAAACAAAGGGGGAAAACTGGAACCTCTTCCATATAATAATGGAAGAAAAATGGGGGAAAATGCAGTTGATAGCATTCCACTCAAGTCACACATTACGAGTGGTGTATTTCCTCTGAAAGGAACATTCAGCACTGAGTGTTTAGCATGTTATAGAACACTGAGAGACAAAAAAGGAAAGAAAGAAAAAGAGCAAAGTGTATGGTTGATTAATGACTGGTCTACATTTCAGGAGTGGGAAAGAGAGGCAGAATCAATAACTGCAAGCTCTGCTGCAGGTTTGATGTCACAAGTAAGTGTAGAAAAGAAAAGTAGGTAAGGACAGATGTAGGGAAGAACTGCCTCCGTATGCTCCCTCTGCCTCTATAGCACAAGCCACCACTTCGTCAGAGGAAGAGGAAAAGAAAGGCAGGATGGGCCTGAAAAGAAGTTGTACAAACCTGGACACTGTTCAGACTCATTTCAATCTTGGGAGAACACACACCCTCAGAGCACACCCAAAAAGGAGGAGCAACAAGCCAGAATTTGGAACACCTTTACTGGTGCGTTCTCTATGTCACAGTTGCTCTTCAGTTCCCCTTTTCTAGCACTCGCTCATCCCCAGCCCTCCACATTGCTCTCGATCCCTGTCTCCAGCCCATGCTCACTTCTCCCCGGCCATGTTCTTTGTCCAGTTAACCTTTAAGGCTTAGACCTGATTTGTTTGCTTGGAATAACCTTTCACTACACAGATGAAGGTATCAAAATGACATCACCAACCCTAGGCAAATACCATGTATACACCATGCAAACACATTTCTTCTACTCTTGGGACATTGTTGATCCATCAGCTAGGGATACACTTGTCTTTCCCTCTCTAAGTAACCAGAAACATCCAAGGACATTGGCCCTGGGGTGAAGTCTCTCCAAGACATTACAGATTGGCAGGACTTGGGGAACGGTTATTTTTTATTCCTCATCTGCATACATCACTTGCTACACCACACCACTTTGTCTCATGTTTCCAGAGGCAGCAGGGTTTTGCCTTTATTGCAACTTTGTTTGTTCTTGCTGTAGCTTAAAATCTCTCTAACTGACAATCACCTTCTGGCAGTACTTTGGTCCAATATGTTGATGATTTGTGTTGTGCAACACAAAAGTTAAAGCGACTTCCCTTTGCTGTACGACAAGCAGTCTCTGATGAACTTGACGAACTGCTGAAGGAAGGCATAATTGAACGGAATGACGCCTCACCTTGGATTTCCCCAGTCGTGGTTACGACAAGGAAGGGAGGTAGACCATGACTATGTGTGGACCTTCACATCATTGCTGACAGTCACTCGCTGCCCCACATGGAGGAGCTTTTGAGTGAGCTCAGGGGTGCTTCAGTGTTTTCCACCATAGACTTGGACTCAATGTACCACCAACTACCATTACATGGAGACAGTTGTGATCTGACTGCCTTTATTACACACATAGGGCTTTTAGGCTACCGTCGCGTCCCTCATGGCTTGGCCATCAATCTCATTGTGGGGTCTCTCAGTGGGACAGCCCTGAGCAGTATGCGCGCAGTGAGCAACTTTCATAGGAATGAATGGGGCTAAAAACAGAGCTTTTCCAAAACATCCTCCAGAGTGTGTAAATCATAAAACGCCAGCTTGCTGTTTCATTGTGGGTAAACAGAGCTTTTCCAAAATGATGACATATGCCAGCCCAGTGAGGGCCAGGGGCTGTGTATCACAGTGTCAGTAAAGTTAAGAGGACAACCTTTACTCTCCTCTAGCCGAACACATAAGCAGAGCTGTTGTCATTAACCTGGATACATATCGATTTTGTAAGTAGACTTTTTGATTAAAAAATAATTATTTTATCAGCAGCTCAGCAGCTTGACTGCTGGTTAACATTAAGTGTTGTATGAGTCGAGATTAAATAACTATTTCATAGTCCTTCAGTTGTCTGACAACAGAAACTGAAAAATATATAAATGAGAACAACTATAGGCTATCATGAATTTGGCTATGAGTGATGGTGACCATGGTGATGTAGACGTAGTCTAAATTTTTAATCTCCATCATTTCTTCCATCACCATTCCATTCTCATCATTACAGTCAAAGTTCAAGGTTAATTTATTTTTTATATTATATTATTTTTTATATTTAACACAGGGTTGCACAATGAGATGAAAGTTGTAGCTTCCATCCTACTATACACACGGAACATATTAGAATAAAAAAAAATTAGAACAGAATAAAAGTAAAAACAATATATGCAGTTACTTATATACATACAGTGGGGGAAATAAGTATTTAACACGTCAACATTTTTTTCATTAAATATATTTCCAATGCAGCTATTCACATGAAATTTAGACCAGACATTGGCATTAACTCAGAAAAACTAGACAGAAAAAAACATTCCAATCAAAAGTTATGTGCAATAAAGTGGAATGACATGGGAAGAAAAGTATTGAACACACTACCTAATTAAATTAAATGAATTTAATACTTCGTGGAGAGCCTTTGTTTGCAATGACAGCTTCAAGACACTTCCTGTGCGAAGAAACTAATCTCTCAGTGTTCAGGTGAATCTTGATCTTCAGTTTCTTCCACAAATATTCTATTAGGTTTAAGTCTGGTGATTGACCGGGCCATTCCAACACCTTTATTTTCTTCTACTGGACTGTGACAGTCTCCTTTGCAGTATGTTTTGGATTGTTGTCCTGCTGGACACCTGCGTGTCATCCTCATCATCCTGGTGGATGGCAACAAATTCTACACCAGAATTTCCCAGTACATGGCTCCATTCATCTTCCCTCCGATAATTTGGATTCTGCTGGTACTGTGAGAAGAGAAACAACTTCACTGTAGGTATGGTATTTTTAGGGTCATATACAGAGCCCCTTTTCCTCCAAACATAGTGTGCTGTGGTGTTGCTAAAAAGTTAGATTTTTGTCTCATCTGACCACTCTACATTCTCCCAGTAATCTACAGGCTTCTCCAAATGTTGAGTTGTAAACTTCAAACAAGCTTCAACATACCTTTTGTTCAGTAAAGGAGTTGTCTGGGGTAATCGTGCATGGAGACTGTGGCGGTGGAGTGCATTGACCATTGTTTTCACTGTGACAACTGGAGCTCTTATCGAGTGGTCCGTGGTTCTTGGGCTACTCTTCTGACTAACTTTCTGACTGCCCAGTCGGAAATCTTGCGAGGAGCTCCTGTGCGTGGTCAGTTAATGGTAGAGTGATGTTCCTTCCATTTGCGGATAATGGCACAGTGGTGCTTATAGGAACATTTAGGAGTTGAGAAATTCTTTGGTAACCAGTGCCATTGCTATGTTGCTCAACAATGTTGTTGAGAAGGTCTTGGGAGAGACCTTTGTTTACTTGCATTGTGGAGTTGAAGAGTCTCACAGCCTGAGGAAAGATGCTGCTCTGTAGTCTGGTGGTATGGCAGCGGATACTTTTTTATCACTTGCCAGATGGCACCAGGGTGAACAGGCTGTGGCTGGGGTGGGTATTGTCTGCTTTTCTTTGTATCCTGTGGGCTCTGCACAGACACCTCACCTCTCAGATATCACTGATGCTCCATAGATGGGTATCAGTGATGTTCTGGACAGTTTTAATCACCCACTGCAGAGCCCTCCTATCGCCATACACATCCCATGCCAATTTGTAATGTTTCCAGTCAGGATGCTTTCTATTGCTCCTCCTCCACTTCACCATTTTGCAAAAGGTCATATAGGTTGCCTCCCTCCCTTAGTTCTTTTGACTCCAAGCTGTGTTGTGTGTGCATCCTGTGAGTTATTTTAAAGACTATGAGGTTGGTTTTATTACCAAGCAACATGAAGGAGAATTGCCACCTCAACACACTGAAGAGGACCTTTATCACAAGTAATGTATGCTAAAATTATTCTGATTTGAATGTCTAATACTTTTTGTTGTATTCAGCAGAGCTAACACCACACTCACCTAAAGAAAAACAACAAAGAAGTGAAAATAAAAAAAACTGCTCTGCATTTCAAACTTGGACTCCAGCCTCCTCATCTATGGTTTTCTCAAACACACTTTAGCCTAAAAAGTTAAGACAAATTCTGTGGTCCCTCCTCTGTCTTACAACGATACTCACATGCCCATATCTACATTGAAACAGGTTATGCTTGCTTTAGCTTGTTGAGCATTAAGAGATCCCTTCCTAACATGCTTTCAATGGAAGTTTATCTGAAGCTAAGTTGAGGCATCAGCAGTCTGACTTAGCCATTGTCATGACCCACGAAGGACTTATGTTGGACTGATTTCCTGTTTTATTTTGAAATCCCGGGTCGTGTTTTCTTGTGTTCTATTTACTTCCTGTCTTTGTTCTTTTCACCTGTGTCTAGTTACTCACCTGTTTCTGTTTCCCTCGTTGACTTCTCCATATATACCGGCCGCCTTCCTTTGTTCTCTGTTGACGTATTCTGGTTGCCTCCCGTTCCCTGTTGCACCTGTTGCTTGTCTTCTCTTCTCTTCTCGTCTGCCAGTATTTGCAAGTAAGTTTACTTTGTTTGAGTTTAATAAATCCTTAGAACTGCTCCTGTCTGCCTACTCTGTCTGCGCTTGGGTCCTTTTCCCACTGCTGCCTAGATGGCAAATCATAAGCCATATCAAGTGGGTATCTTCCAAAGTGACTTTTTAGAATAAAATTCCCTCTTTGTGTTTCAACAGACAGTGGTTTCTTGCACATCTGTGGTAGAGGGATGGAAACGGAGAGAATTTTGTGCTAAAAAAAAAACTAACTTTGAAAGATACAGATTTGAGAAACTTTTGAATACATTTTTACATACAACAAGGACTGGATTTTGTCCCGCCATCACTTACGTTGGAAGTGCATTAGCAAGGAATCTCTTAATGGCCAGTATGAACGGCAGGAATGGTTACAGAAAGCAAAACCCATTTGAGTGGTCAAATACGCACCTGGCCATTGTTTTCAAACAGACTTGAAAACATTTGAACCTACCTAGCATCATTAACCTCTGCTGGTTATCTATTTATTTTATTATCAATCCAACAGTTTGTGTTTTTTACTTGGTGCCAAAACTGCACAAGAGTGTCCCTGTTGAATAGTAAAATGGCTCCACTCTGAGATACACTATTTGTTAGAATAGGGGTGATTGGAGACTGTTCCTAATCTTGGCCACTAGATGGCAATAGAGAACATGAAATAATACAGTGACAGTCCCTTCATTCATTCATTCATTCATCTGCCTCAATAGTAGAGAACAAACCATCTCAGCAGAACCCAGGTTTTGAATTTCAAGCCTCTTTTTTGCTGTTGTCAATCATAAAGGTGTGTAGTCCATATTTAATCTTAGAACAAACACAACCTGGATTCTGTTGATCCAACAGCAAAGAGATGGGAAAAATAAACAGAATTCTCACATGATCTTGAACAGTGATGCCATGCTGTTAGTTCTGTGATTCACCATTTACAATCACTGAAGTCACAGGATGGATGACGTTCGTTCATCCATCCATCCACTCCATACTCCTCTCTGGGCTTAGACTAAGTCATTGAGGGCACGAGGGTAAGAGTTGGAAAAGATGGAGAGAGCTGTGTGAGGCTGAGGGGGGCAGGGAGGCTTGTCTTTTCCTCATCTTTTGGGATGGTGATGGGACATTGACCCCCCAGCCAGATGGCGTGTGTGTTCATCCACCACCACACTTCAAAGTGGGTAATCAATTACCATCCCAGCACCACCCCTCCGGCCGCTCCCTGCTGTCCATTTAGTCAGCAGATCTCCCTGAGCAGCTGCAGACCTATGGTTATGATTCCATGGGGATGTTTTGCATAACCTTGGGAGGGGGGACTTGCACTGTGGTTTGAGGATGGTGGTATAGATTGGCCTCAGGATCTCAGAATGCACTATATCAATATGTTTACATGCCTGTGTACACTGAACTACTTTTTATGTTTGAGAAAGCCTCCAAAAGTGCATAAAGCATCAGGTGGCACTGAATTGCCCCTTGGCTAAGTTATTGTTGCTACATCTTTTATTCTGGAAGTTTATAATAACTGTGGCAAATTTACCACTGGAAAATCTTAGTGATATTTTAAACAATTGCTCCTTGATTTCAGACAGAGTATGAAATGACAACTGTTTATCAGCTCTAATAGCTAGCTAATTGACATGATCTCAGTGAATTGGTTGATAACATGGTGTCGGCTGACTACTTTTAAAATGAGAAGCCTGTTAAAGGGTACGTAATATAATAACACTGAGGCTAAAGCTACATGTCCAAGTCAACATCCTGTATGCATGCTAACTTTAGAAAAGCATACTTGGATAAGCAACACAAAGGTTACATTTACACTTTGTATCTTCAAACAGTGTTTCATTTTTACAAGAGAAAAGGCAAGGAGGATGAGGACTAACAATGAGTTTTACAAATGTAATGCTATTTTGTGTAATGAGTTTGGCTGGGCTCCTGGGTCTTGGAACTAACACTAGGGTTTTACTGTATGCCAGACATGCTAAGGTCTGCAGCTTACGATACACTGGTCAATCCATTCCTTGCACCTTTCGCAGTGTTTTTGGTTTTAGGATGACTCATTTCAATTTATCTCAATGCACTTTTCATATAGAGCAGGTCTAGACCGTACTTTATATTTACAGAGACCCAACAATTCCCACCATGAGCAAACCTCAAGCAGAACAAGAACCGTTACTGTCGGCCATTTTATTTGAGTGTCTGAATTCACATACTTGAGTGTGTGTATGTATAGAGTGCCCTCAAAAGTTCCCACAATGGAAGGAAAAAGTAGTGTCCATGACATGTACACTACTACCTGCTGACAATCCCCCAGTGCAATAAGTGGCATTTTATACAGTCGGGCACACTACATCTGTCAGTGATGACACAAAATGAAAATGATTGATAATGAGTGAACGAGGAGTTATTTTGGACACAGCCCTTGTGCCTAGTTACAGTTGCTAAGCTATGACTGGACAAAAAAAAAAACAGTCAAGCCTTCAGTGACACCCAAGTTAGTGAGTCATCAACCAACCACCCACCTACCTTCAGAGTGTGTGTGTGTGTGTGTGTGTGTGTGTGTCCCAGTGGAATCCAACCAATGACAATTGACCACTGTATGTTAATATCCAGCTGCTAGCAGGGGAACCTCCTCCACATTTGGTAGACCTCAAGCTTTCAAATGGCGGAAACAGTCCGTGGGGGACAGAGAGGGAAAAAGTATAAGCAAAAGGGTGGAGGTGAGGAGAAAGACAATGGTGAGGAACAGATTCAAGGTGACATCACACTTAGAGGGGAGAGACATCCAATACTTCAAGCTGCCACTGTTTTATACCATATGGATGCATGTTTAAAAAGATACTGCCTAAAAAAACCCTGAAGGAAGAGGTGTTCATCTTGCAAGACTCAAAAATACATCAGTGAGCCACACGGTTGCACTGGGTGATATGCTCCTTTGTTACCATGAACACACACACACACTATAGTTTATTTTGACTCGGTTCCACTCACTGTCCTGCTGCCTGAAATCATCACTAGAGTCATCACTATTAATGCAGCACTGAAAATATACCCCAACAAATGCACTATTTCCTCCTGTGTAAGTAAAATTTGCTAAAAACTACACTGCCCATAGAGGTGGAAATAAAGTGATGTGAATAATTTCGTTCAGTCCAGTTAAAAGATCCATAGTCATGAACTATGTGGGTTATTGACTTTCTTTTCTAAGTGATTACATAACCCTTCAAATGCAATTTGGCGGTACATCAGTAAGCAGATGCTTCCCGTTTATAATGCTGTGACACTCAGACTGTCTTCAATTCAGCAGAAAAGTAGTAGTCAAAATAAAGGTGTCTAAGTGTGTGTGTGTGTGTGCATGTGTGTGGGGGGTTGTGATGGTCAGCGCTGAGTGACAATGGGAAGAGTAGAGGAGAAATGGCAGAGTGTGCAGGTGGGAAAAAAACAACTGAATCTTAAAGATTCAAAATCAAGATTGTGGAAAGGAAGGGTAAGAAGTTAGCCTATGTCACAATTTTTTAATAATGGTTGAAATTGCCTGTTGATTTATGATATGAATTAGGTCTACATTTCTCTTTATCATGATTGTAGGTGCATTTGTTTAGCTAATGGCCATACTCGTCCCACAACATACTTTTATTTTCCTTTTTAGCAGGGTTTTTCTTGTAAATAAATCAAGTTTCCATATAAAAATGGTTTCCTAATTATTTTACAAACCTCACTTTGTATAAAATTACTTTGTTACATTTTCCTAAAGCCACAGTGGCATAAACAAAGGAGAGAGAAGAGAGAGACAGCAGCAGATGATGGAGAGGTGAACAGTGCATGGCACTACACTGCATGAACTGTATCTGAAAAGACCAACAGAGGTCTGGGCTAACCTACTGATTAGATCAGTAACACGAATGATTCAGTATAGTCAATTCAGTCTGAAGATTCAATCAAGGATTTTTTCGTACATCTACTGTGCACCTCTTGTGTCCAGCTGTTTTAGGAAATTGTTGAGCCTTTTAAAAAAAGGGAATTATTTATTTGTGGGCTGTCTTTAAAGATTTACATTTTCAGCAGGAAACCACAGACTTTGGGTCGAGGGCCAAGTCAGAAAGTATTGAGAGACGGACTAACATTGTTGGTTTTGGTCTTTCCATGGGATTTGTTTACAATAATAAAAGAATGTCAACTTATCCTTTAAATTACTTACTAGAAAAGGTATTGTCCGACCATGTCGGAATTCAAAAGTGTTTATACCATATCCAAACTGCCCCATTGGAAGGCGGAGTAAAAAGCTATTCGTTGAACTTCTGGCGGCTACGTAAGAAGTCGCGTTTCACACTGTTCTGCTTTAGCTACTACAATTGCTACTGAAAATACTATCATTTGCAACAAAACTTCATATCATGGTGGTAGCGTGATGCCAAAGGCTGGCAAATTAAGTAACGAAAAGAGCAAAGTGTCAAGGCAGCCGAAGTTAACTGACTAGCCGAAGCTAACAAAGACATGGTGGAGAAGAGCAACTCGGAGGTGTGAAGGCGGACGCAATACTGGCTGCTATAAGCTCCATAAAGTTTTCATCAAGATTTGATGGAACTATGGCGGCAATAGAAAATGTGAAGAGGGAGATAAGCAACTGCACTGAACGGATGTCATAGACGGAATTACGGATATCAAGCACCGAAGACGATGTAGCTAACCTGCAAGCTGAAGTACACATGCTGGAGTAAAAAAACATAAAACTCTGGAGGATAAGTTCTTGGATTTGGAAACCAGATCTCGACTGAACAACCTAGTAAACCTGCCAGGGTGCCGTAGGACGGGATCTATGTTCTTATTTAGAAAAATGGATTCAGGAGGTACTGGATGCTGCGACTCTACAATCCTCAGTTGTTACTGAAAGCAGCAGTGAGTGTTTGGTTAGTGGAAAGTAAAGCGTGGACTGACTGATCCTCACTAGGTGTGGAACTGTCATTAGTGATAGTGTGAGACAGAATGTTTTTAGGGGGGCTCCCACGAAAGTGGGAAAAGAATATGTTGGATGTGGGTTCTAACATCCAGGTTTATCATGCTCTGTAAGTTTATTTCCATATTGCAAGGTAATCTATTATACTTCGTTGGAAATATCTCAAGGATTAAATCTTAATTTAGTTTCTTGGAACTGCAGAGGTCTGCAATAGCTTAACGTTATGAACAAGTCATGTACAAAATAAAGGATATAGACTCCAAAATTGTATTTCTACAAGAAACTCACCTTTTTAGATGAGGACAATAAAAAGATTAGGAGGTAGTGGCGAGGTAGTGTATTCACAGCATCATTCACATCCTAGGCCAGAGGAGTTATGACTCTTATTCACAAAACAGTCCCCTTGTAATAAAAGATAGAATGGGAAGATATTTAATAGTCCAAGGTTCTCTTTTATCAGAAAACTTAAATTTAGTAAACCTGTATGGGCCCAACATAGATGATCCTAATCTTTTTTGTAGATTTGTTCCATACTCTCTCAACATTTGCAGGACAATACATAATGGCAGGGGATTTTAATTGTACATTAAACCCCAGTATGGATAGATACACAGGGCACGATCAATCACATAACAAGTGTAGAACAGTTATTGTCATTTTATTAAAGAATTAACTTTATTGGATATATGGAGATAATTGAAACCACATGCCAAAGCCTACTCTTGTTACTCTAACATATTACAGACATATTCTCGAATCGATTATTTTTTTAATTTCTTCAGAGTTACAGTCCAAAATTCACTGCTTCTGCGTCTCGGATCATGCACCATGTTCTTTAGTACACATGGATAAAAAACTGATGGCCCATCAAGATTTTCATTTTCAGCACAAATGGTTAGAAGATGAAGATTTTGTAAAATATATAGGAAAACATGAGTTCTTTGAAATTAATACTACACAAACATCTGCATGTACAAAGTGGGAATCATTTAAAGCTAAAGGAAAACAATTTACTGATTTTGAGAGCTAAATGATAAGTTGTCTGCTTTCAGAGCTGCCTCTAGTCTTTTGAGACTAAAGCAAACTTTCTATGAACAAGGTGATAAATCGGGTAAATTATTAGCATGGCAGACTAAAACATCAATCACAGCCATTATATCCAACGGGCATGCTGTTGTGGATCCTATAGAAGTTCATGATGCCTTTAGAGGCTACTATAAAGAATTATGTGATACAAAAAATGAAATTAATTTACAAAACCTAAATAGGTTTTTAGATATATCACATATCCCAAATGAACATAAAGAAGATCTGGAGCTAGAAATTAACAAAGAAATTGGGCATGCCATCAATAATATGAAATCAGGAAAAAGGCAGGACCAGATGGTCTTCCAATTGATTTGTATAAAAAAAAAAATTAAAGAATAAATTGTTAACACCACTTTTGGAAATGTTTCTAGAGGCATTTCAGAATGAAAGAACAGCACTTTAATTATTTTACTGCCAAAAACCAGGTAAACCCTCTAACAAATGTGAGAACATGAGACTCATAAGTGTGTTAAACGCTGACCTATAATATGTAAACTTTTAGCAAAATGTTTGATGAAGATGTAATTCTATTCATGTCGAATTTAACTAAATAAATTTCAGTCTTGCCACAGCAAATAAAACATTTGGCGATATTTCAGGATATAAATCCTCTATATTACTACTTAATGCAAATGAAAGAATCCAATTTCTGAGGTAATCCAATTTAATGTTGTAGAATAGTTTACATATTTGGTTGTACAGATTTTGCCTAGGCTAGAACATGTTGTTAATGGTAATTATGAACCTTTAATGATAGAAATTAAAGCTGGGGTTGGCAGAATCTGTGTAACCTAGGCAAAATCTTCCACCTCTCTCTCTGCTGCCTTGTATCACTCCGCTAAGCCCCTCCCACCAAACCCACAACTTCGACCGGCAGCAGAAGGAGTCGGTTCCCCAGTGAAACTGTATCCCTCGTAGGGCTCGCTCTCCACAGCGTGAGCCTCACCGAGACCGTGGTCCCTCCCGCCGTGACTTGTTTTCTCAAAGACGCCCCTCCAGCGCTTCGCGGCCGCAGAGCAGAGCGCCTCAGGCTTCAGAGGCAGCTGCAACGCCGTCCAGCAGCGGGAAGAGAGGATAGTACACCACACACACACCACTGTCCCCCGTCAAGTTATTCCCCACTGTTTGTCATCATGCCTCTTTGCCACTCGTCCTTATAAGATAAGATAAGATAAGATAAGCCTTTATTGTCCCACAGCGGGGAAATTTTTAGCGTTGCAGCAGCCAGCAAAAGTGTCATATATAGAAATACAATAAAAATAAATAGAAAAATAGTAGTCCTATACACAGTATAGACAGAAATAAATAATAGAGTGACTGAGTGCAGTTGTAAGTATGAACAAATAGATAAGATAAAAATATTGCACATATATAATATACATGTATATGAAAAATATTTCACAGCAACATATGAAGTAGATAACATCATGAATACAATATATGTATGAAGATAATGCACAGCAGTAGATGAAGTATAGTAGTGAATAGTCTGCACACTGACAGTCAAGTGTAGATTACCGGGAGTTGTACTGATTATAGAGTCTGACAGCAGCAGGCAGAAAGGACCTACGGTACCTCTCCTTCAGACACCGCGGGTGGAGCAGCCGGTCGCTGAAGGAGCTGCCCAGTTCTGAAAGAGTGACATGTAGGGGGTGGGAAGTGTTCTCCAGTAGTGATGATAGCTTGGCCACCATTCTCCTGCCTCCCACCACCTCCACTGGGTCCAGAGGGCATCCAAGGACAGAGCTGGCCTTCTTTACCAGTCTGTCCAGTCTCTTTCTATCCCTGGAAGAGATGCCACTGGCCCAACAGGTCACCCCATACAAGACAGCTGATGCCACCACAGAGTCATAGAAAGTCCTCAGGAGCGCACCCTGCACTCCAAAAGATCTTAGTCTCCTGAGCAAAAAGAGACGGCTCTGGCCCTTTTAAACAGAGCGTCCGTATTGTCTGACCAGTCCAGTTTGCTGTTCAAGTGAACACCCAGATACTTGTACGATCTCACAATCTCAATGTCCGTTCCCTGGATGTTCACTGGTGTAGGTGGAGGGAGTTTGCGCCTGCCGAAGTCCACCACCAGCTCTTTGGTTTTACTCGCGTTGATCTGGAGGCGGTTCTGCTGACACCAACCCACAAAGCCCTGGGTCAGTTCTCTGTACTCCCCATCATCCCCGTTGGTGATGAGGCCGACGATGGCAGAGTCATCAGAGAACTTCTGCAGGTGACAGTTCGAAGTGTTATGGGTGAAGTCCGCTGTGTAGAAGGTGAACAGGAAAGGCGCCAGAACGGTTCCCTGTGGAGCCCCTGTGCTGCAGAGAAGTGTGTCAGACACACAGTCCTGTAACCTCACATACTGTGGTCGGTTTGTGAGGTAGTCCAGGATCCATGCTGCCAGGTGATGGTCCACCCCAGCGTGCTCCAACTTGTCCCCCAGAATCCTGGGCTGGATGGTGTTAAAAGCACTGGAGAAATCAAAAAACATGATCCTCACAGTGTTTCCAGCCTTTTCTAGGTGAGAGAGGGATGTGTGAAGTAGGTAAATGACAGCGTCATCCACCCCAATGCGGGGTTGGTAGGCAAACTGCAGAGGGTCCATACATGGGCTCACCAGCGGACGCAGGTGAACAAGGACCAGTCTCTCCAGGGTCTTCATCAGGTGAGAGGTCAATGCCACTGGCCTATAGCCATTGAGGTCCTTGGGGTGTGGGGTCTTCGGCACAGGAACCAGACACGATGTTTTCCACAGTTTTGGCACCCTCCCCAGCTTCAGACTCAGGTTGAACAGGTGTTCAACAATCCCACACAGCTGGTCCGCACAGGACTTCAGAAGTCTGGAGCTGATGCCGTCTGGGCCCGCCGCCTTCCCCACCCTTATCTTCCTCAGTTCGTTTCTCACCTGGGATGTTGTGAGGAACAGTCCAGTTGAGCTTGTAGAGAGCATGGGGGCTGAATGGGGGTGTTTGCGGGTGTGAAATGGGGAGATGGGCCCAGCCCAGGCTGTGGTGTGGGTGTATTAAGTGGCTGTAAGCTGAGGGCTGTGGGGAGTGATAAGTGGTGAGATGAGGGAGGGGGAGGGCTGTAGGCAGGGAGGGTAGATGGTAATGATGGTTGCAGAGGAGACAGGGCAGGGGGAGGGGTAGATGCCTGATCGAATCTGTTGAAGAATACGTTCAGGTCATCTGCCCACTTCTGATCCCCCGCAGGCCGGGGCTTGGAGTCCATATGGCCCGAGATGGTTTTAAGGCCCTTCCAAACTCCTCTGGTGTTATTTTTCTGCAGTTGACTCTCCAACTTTCTCCTGTAGCTGTTTTTCCCCTCCCTGATCCTCCTCCTTAGCTCTCGCTGGACACTCTTCAACTCCTCCTTGTTACCCGATACAAAAACTCTTTTTTTCCTTGAGGAGAGCCTTAATATCAGGAGTAATCCAGGGTTTATTGTTGGCGAAACAACGTACAGTCCTAGTGGGGATGGTGTTTTCCACACAGAAGTTTATGTAGTCCGTCAGACAGTCTGTGAGGTTGTCAATATCCTCCCCATGAGCGTCACTAAAAATGTCCCATACAGTAGTGTCAAAACAGTCCTTTAAAGCATCCTCTGCTCCGTTAGACCACTTCTTCACTGTGCGTGGGACAGCAGGCAGCCTGCGCACAAGAGGTCTGTAGACAGGCCTGAGATGCACAAGGTTGTGATCAGATCTGCCCAGGGGGGGGAGACTCAATGAGATGTATGCGTCCTTGGTGTTGGCATAACACAAGTCCAGTATTCTGTTGTCTCTGGTATGGCACGTAACATACTGAGTGAATGTGGGTAGAGAGGAGGACGGAGGGGCATGATTAAAATCACCAGAGATGACGAGGAGGGCATTTGGGTGCTGTGTCTCCAGCCTGCTTACTGCTGAGAGCAGGACATCACAGGCTGCCTCAGCGTTAGCAGAGGGGGGGATGTAAGCTACCATCACGATGGCATGCGAAAATTCCCTCGGTAGATAGTATGGCCTCATGCTAACAGCTAGCAGTTCAATGTTCTTGTCGCAGGTTTGCTCCTTAACAGTGATGTGCCCAGGGTTACACCATGTCATTAACAAGCACTGCCAGCCCTCCTCCCTTCCTCTTACCGCTCTCCATCGTCCTGTCTGCCCAAAGTAGTTGGAAGCCATTCACCGAAACGTTCGTATCCGGAGTTAGCGCGGTTAGCCAAGTCTCCGTGAATAGCATGATGCTACACTCCCGGTATTCCCTCTGATGCCGGGTCAGTGCCGCCAGCTCGTCCATCTTGTTGGTGATAGATCTTGCATTCCCCATGATAATCGATGGGAGGACGGGTGTGTAACGTCTTCTCCTGGCGCAGCGCTGAGCCCCCGCTCGGCTTCCCCGTCTCCTCCTCCTCAGCTCGCGGGGCACATCAGGTCTCTCCCCGGGTGGTAGCACCGCTGTGATACGGAGAGCTAACAGCTGATCCCTGGTGTAAACAATGGAGTCACCATGGCTGCCGGCGGTAACTATGGACGCCGTCTCTAAGGGCATCAGCAGTCTTGTTTCCATAAACGATAAACAAAATGTCCAAAAAACTCCAAAGATGCCAAAAAATAGCAAAATAACAAGTACTAAAAATACATAGCAAATACATACAGATATATAGCAAAAAAAGAACGAGTATACTTCACTAGCAAACTAGTAAACTCAAAAAAAACTCAAACCGCGAATGGGAGCTGCTGCAACAGGCTGCCACTCACAGCGGCGCCGGAAGGAAAAAAAAAACAAAAAAAAACAAACAAATGATCCCATTATGAGCCCCATGGCATAGAACGTAATGAGCCTGAAGCTCCGTGTGGAGCCGGGACGTGTTGTTTTGTACTATACACCGCTGTAGGCAAAGGAGGTGTTGGAAATTTATCACAAGTTGCAGGACTTTCGGCAGGATTTTCCTCCACTGAATCAGGTTTTCACCGTCTGAAGGGACATGTACACATATCTGCTCTTGTAGCTTAGCCAATATGAACACACCGTCTCTCTGAAATAACCTGAGATAGGCTAAAGTCTACCATCACGGGATAGATTTTCTGAAGCCTGAAAACAGAGGCAAGAGGGGGGGCTGAAATGGAGGTCTGCTCTCAGACCACTTGAATTACAATATGCTGCACGGTTAAAATGGCATTTTTGCCCAGTGACGCCAAAAGAAAACTGCCTACCCCAGCTTTAATAGGGCTGACACCTTCTAGTCCGTTGGTCGATTGGTTCGTTGGTATGCTCTTATCTGACCAAATTCTCATTGGTCGGACAATTGCTGGTGTTACTTTCATAAGGAGAAAAGCGCTTCTTAATCCATTATTTTTGGGGGTGGCAGGGACATATGCAGACCTAATGTATTTTATTTTTGAGTTATAGGCTATATTGTGTTAGAAATACATTGATTATGTATAAAAATAATATTCAAATATATTTTACTCAACCAATGTGTTTCTGTTATAATAATTGTATTGTTTAATAGGCCATAAGACTAATAAGACAGGAAGTCAAAACGTGTTCACAAATCTGAACTCGCCCACCTAATGCTACGTCAACTTTTGTGTTTAACGCCAAGGCATGAACATTGTATGCGTGAATGAGCAGCAGTAAGTTTAAGTAACCCTAAGACATGTTTCAGCTACTTTGGTGTTTTGTGTGAATGGTTTACTGTCTCAATAGTTCTTGAGCTGGGATCACAGTTGATATGCTATTTTCGGAAATCATATGAATATGGGCAGGTGCATGCTGGTTGGCTCCGAGTCTGATGTTATCATTTCGGTATAAAATAATTAGGTTAAAAATAATTTAATATGCTGCAATAGCTTTTTATGTTTATTTAGAATTCATTTAGGCTACCAATGCACTCAGTGAACTGTGGCTGATATAGTTAATCTAGAGATAATGTGCAGATACCCCCCCACACCATCGACCAATTGACTGGTTGAAGAGTAGGTAGAATTTCAGTCGACCAAGATTTTCTATGGTTGACTACAGGCCTAGAAATGAATGAGTCAATTGATGGATGGATATCAGTACCAATATCTATAATTGGGAGAATTAATATTTTAATTACCAAAGTTACTTTATATGTTTCAAAACATTCAGCCACATACCACCACCTTCAGATTTCTTCTCAAAAATGAACACATTTGTGGGAGTTATATGGAACAATAGGAGGGCAAGACTTGATCAAGGGGGTTTAAAATGTCCAATGTCCAACTTAATGTGGTACTACTGGGCTGCACAGCTGAAATCTGTTATGTTCTACTTTTCGAAAAATATTCTCCTCATTGGACTGAAATGAAATCTCCATTATCACTATATAGTCCAATATGGGGTAATCAGTTCTTTGTACCAGGAAAAGCAGATGCGAAACTACTTACACTAAACTACTAGTGCAGTGCCCATTCGAAGCGTGTGCCCATTCGGAACGGGACGATTGTTTGGCCCCCAGAAGTGCTGCTTGCAGTGTTGTTGAGAAGGATGTAAGATTAGCCATAATTCACCATAGGGAGTTGAACCAGTAAACTGAGAGTACCATCACCAGTGACTTTTGTTTTTCATGGCTAAAATGTTATGAAAAACAAAACCTGCATTACATTTCGTTTATGATCAATGTCACGCTATTTTGAGGGACTGAAATGTAGCCATAATATGTGAAATATTTTTTCACATTATGTGAAACCTTTTTTTGTCTGAAAACTATATATATAACTATATATATATATATATATATATATATATATATATCATACTATATTCATTCAGCTGTGACATGTGGCAGCAACTGAAGATGAAAATACAGATCAAACAGATAAGACATGGTTTACATGGCGATGTAAACTCATAGTCCGAACGAGTAATAATGATTTTGGTGATTTGCAGTTGAAAAGACATCTAACTGAGTAGATGTCTATTTTATATTTAAAAATCTTGCTCAACAGCATTTAATAACCATATTTCAACGTGTGTAAATTCAAATATAGTCATTGAAATGCTGTTAAAACACATTAAGACTTCATGCAGCCTATAACTCAGTTTAGTTGTTTAGTTAACTACATTTAGTCCAGTTTAAAAATCTTTTCAGCTGCAACACAATCATCCTAAATATCAACCCAAATATTCACATAATCTCCAACATGATATGCGAACTATGATAGGAATGTTCCAGTGCAACCAATCACAACAT
>SEMN01001108.1:0-104338 GCA_005408345.1 Macquaria australasica
AACACTACAGCCAGTTCTATTTGTTATAGTGTACCGAGCTCCTGGACCGTACTCTGAATTTTTATCTGAATTCTCAGAGTTCTTATCAGGTTTAGTCCTTAAAACAGATAAAAATAATTATTGTAGGTGATTTTAATATTCATGTGGATGTAGAAAATGATAGCCTTAGTGCTGCGTTTATCTCATTATTAGATTCGATTGGCTTCTGTCAGAGTGTACATAAACCCACTCACTGTTTTAACCACACCCTTGACCTTGTTCTTGTTTATGGCATTGAAATTGAACATCTAATAGTCTTTCCACAGAATTCTTTTTTATCAGACCATTTTCTATTAACTTTTGAATTCCTATTACTGGACTACACGCCATCAGGCAAACATTCCTACACTAGATGTCTATCTGATAGTGCTGTGGCTAAATTTAAGGAAGTGATTCCATCGGCATTAAATTCAGTTCCATGTCTCAATGTAACAGATGGCTCCTATGCTAACTTTAGTCCCTCCCAAATTGATCATCTTGTTGATAGTGCTGCAGGCTCACTACTAATAACACTCGACTCTATCGCCCCTCTAAAAAAGAAGATAATAAAACAGAGGAGGTTAGCTCCATGGTATAACCCACAAACCCGCAAATTAAAACAAACATCGCGAAAACTTGAAAGGAAATGGCTGCCCACCAATTCCTTGGAAGAATCACGCTAGCCTGGCAAGATAGTCTTAAAATTTATAGGAAGGTCTCCTCGTAATGCCAGAGCAGCCATTACTACTCATCATTAATAGAGGAAAATAAGAACAACTTAGGTTTCTGTTCAGCACTGTAGCCAGGCTGACAGAGAGTCAGCTACTCTGTTGAGCCATGTAATTCCTATAGACCTCAGTAGTAATGACTTCAAGGAGCTTTAAGATAAAATTCTAACTATTAGAGAAAAAATTCAAAGCACCTCCTGCCCTCAGTTGGTACGGACTTATCTTTCAAACACAGGAACCTTAGAAACAACCAAACCCAACATTTAGACTGCTTTCTCCCATCAATCAGAATCAACTAACTTCCATGATTTCCTCATCTAAGCCATCAACGTGTCTTTTAGACCCTGCCCCAACTAGGCTGCTTAAAGAAATTTTACCCTTAGTTATCATTTCTTTACTAGATATGATCAATCTGTCCTTATTAAAAGGCTATGTGCCACAGTCCTTTAAAGTAGCTGTAATTAAGCCTCTTCTTAAAAAGCCTACTCTTGATCCAGGGATTTTGTCAAATTATAGACCTATATCTAACCCTCCTTTTCTCTCTAAGGTCCTTGAGAAAGCAGTCGCCAATCAGTTGTGTGACTTTCTACACAACAACAACCTGTTTGAGGATTTTCAGTCAGGATTTAGAGTGCATCATAGCACAGAGACAACACTGGTGAAAGTTACAAATGACCTTCTAATTGCATCAGACAAAGGACTTGTCTCTGTACTTGTCTTACTAGATCTTAATGCTGCATTCGATACCATTGACCATCACATTCTATTACAGAGACTAGAACATTTTATTGGCATTAAAGGTACTGCACTAAGCTGGTTTAAATCCTATTTATCAGATCGTTATCAGTTTGTACACGCTAATGATGAATCCTCTATGCACGCCAAAGTTAGTCACGGAGTTCCACAAGGTTCTGTGCTTGGACCAATTCTATTTACCTTGTATATGCTTCCTTTAGGCAATATTATTAGAAAGCACTCCATAAATATTCATTGTTATGCAGATGATACCCAATTGTATTTATCGATCACAGATGAAACCAATCAATTAGCTAAAACTTGTGCATGCCTTTAAGGACATAAAGGCCTGGATGACCTGCAATTTTCTGATGTTAAACTCAGACAAAACCGGGTTATTGCATTTGGTCTCCTAACACCTTCAAACACATTATCTAAAGATATAGTTTCTCTAGGATGGCATTGCCCTGGCCTCCAGCGCGAAACCGTAAGGAATCTTGGAGTTATCTTTGATCAGGATATGTCCTTTAACTCCACATAAAACAAACTTCAAGAACTGCCTTTTTTCACTTACGTAACATTGCAAAAATCAGGCACATCCTATCTCAAAAAGATGCAGAAAAACTAGTCCATGCATTTGTTACGTCTAGGCTGGACTATTGCAACTCTCTATTATCAGGCTGCCCCAATAAGTCCCTTAAGACTCTCCAGCTGATCCAGAATGCTGCGGCACGTTTCCTGACAAGAACCAGAAAAAGAGAACATATTTCTCCAATATTAGCTTCTCTACACTGGCTCCCTGTAAATTCCAGAATAGAATTTAAAATCCTTCTCCTCACCTTCAAAGCCCTAAATGGTCAGGCACCATCATATCTTAAAGAGCTCATAGTACCCTATTACCCCACTAGAGCACTGCGCTCCCAGAATGAAGGGTTCCTTGTGGTTCCTAGAGTCTCTAAAAGTAGAATGGGAGCCAGAGCCTTCAGCTATCAAGCTCCTCTCCTGTGGAACCAGATCCCAGTTTGTGTACGGGAGGCGGACAACCTCCTCACATTTAAGAGTAGGCTTAAGACTTTCCTCTTTGATAAAGCTTATAGTAGGGCTGACTCAGGTGACCCTGAGCCCCCCCTTAGTTATGCTGCTATAGGCCTAGACTGCCGGGGGACTTCCTATGATGCACTGAGCTCCTTTCTCCTCCTCTTCCTCTCCATCTGTACGCCCTCATATCCCATCAATGCTTGTTATTAATTCAACTTCTTCCCGTAGTTGTGTGCTCTCTCCTCTCTCTCTCTCCCTCCCCTTCTGTTGCTTTCTGCAGGTGTTTCTGCCTCTGGAGCTGTGGAGGTCTGGGTCTGTGGTTGCTGCCGCCTGCTGCCCCCGTGCTCCTGCTCTGCACCCGCTGATGCTATTGCTGTTGTTGCTGTTGTTATTATTATACTGTTGCTCTTAGTGTTGTTTCCGTTGGTGTTAACATCAATGCCATTACCATATCTATGCTGTATTGTGCTGCTGTATGTTCTCTTTCCTCCTGCTCTCTCTCTCCCGCTCCCCCCTTCCCCCTTCAACCCAACCGGTCGAGGCAGATGACCGCCCACCTTGAGCCTGGTTCTGCTCGAGGTTTCTACCTGTTAAAAGGGAGTTTTTCCTTGCCACTGTGGCATAGTGCTTGCTCATGGTGGGAACTGTTGGGTCTCTGTAAATATAAAGAGTCGGTCTAGACTTGCTCTATTCGAAAAAGTGCCCTGAGATAACTTTGTTATGATATGGCGCTATATAAATAGAACTGAATTGAAATTGAATTGAATTGAACTTTGTTCGTAGAGCCGTAGGGCATCTTCTATAGGTTGAAAATAGTTTTCAGCGTTATGGTCTCAAATGATTTCTGAAAAAGGATCAGCGTCTACTTCTTCTGTGATACCGACCAATTCTGCTGGGGGTTGCGGCGAAATTTGGTTCAATTATTCTACAAGATTGTAAAAAACACATAAATCTATGTCTTTATCCATGTTAAAATGTCACACTTTACTTTCCAACAACAAAAATGCCGCACCTTACTTTCCAACAACTTCACAACGAAAATGCCACACCTTACTATCCAACAACTTCTCAACAACAAAAATGTTGCACCTTACTATCCAACAACTTCACAACAACAAAAATTTACAGTATTTTCTCACATATGGCCAAAAAGGAGGAAGAGATAGTTTGGCCTATGATTATGATGTCTCTGATGAGAGCCAGCCTCTGCACATCGTAGGAAGAGGTTCTTTCACTTCTCCGACGTTGAGGGTGAGCTTGTATGCCGAGATGCAATGTCCGATCTCTTCTCTGCCGTGCCTCTGTAGTGAGAGAGAATATTGAGTTAAACTTCTGTCTGTGTGTGTGTGTCTGTGTAAAAATGATTAGACATTGTTTAAAATTGTGTTGCTGTAACTTTTACTCTCTTTAAACATAGAAAGTGGAAAATGCAGCATACACAATAATACAACGGTAATATTAATAAAAAACAAACCAAATGCCAGTCACCCAGAGTATTTAGAAATGTTACTTGATTTAAGTAATTCCTTTTGAATACAAAGCAATAACATAAATATCCTATAGCATATGCTATTACCACCCTCTGCATCGCCCTCTTGTATTAGATGCATTAGACCTCCAGTGTTAGGTGGCACTGCTGCAGCTACCCCCCTCCCTAACTTGTATGATACACGTCACCGGAACTACGCTCTTCTCACCCTCCCCTCTTTGACTCAGACAACAGGAAGTTGAGTTTCATTTGAATCCTGCAGGCGGGCTGACAACATCGGGCTATTATCGAGTTTAGAAAAAGAGAAAAAAGTTTTACGACTTACCGCATTCAGCACGCCCGGCGACGGGCCCTCTTGCTGGGCCTTCCGTTTGGAAATCGCCCGCTTCCTGATCCAAATCCACTCCCGTGGACTGAGGTGGAGGAGAGGGCTTCTTTCTCTTCGACACCCCCTGAGATGGCTTCCTCGCCGGGCCTTCCGTTTGGAAATCGTCCCCCGCCTGATCCAAACCCACTCCCTCGGCCAGAGCTGGAGGAAGACACTGCTTATTTCTCTTCAACACCCCCTGAGACGGCTTCCTCGTCGGGTCTTCCTTCTGGATGTTACCGCTGGATGCGTCCGCTCTTTTAGATGGCTTTTTTCTTTTGAACTTGCTCTGAGATGGACTTGCCTCGACGGCTGCTGTATGTTTTAACCCTCCGACGGAGCTCGGACCCTCTAGGCTTTGAGGTCCGACATTCTCCTCTTGGATGGCTTCTGGATCACCGTGACAATCGAGAGGGTTTCCAGACTGGAACCGGCGTTCCGTAGCTTCTAATAAATCTGTAAGTAAGCGGTTTCAAAGTATTAAAATAAAAGCTGTGGATGTTGCAATTTACAAAGAGAGGGCCGTAGCCTACTTACCGAATTCTGACTGCGTGAAGCTTAAACCATCCAGCTCGTCTGAAGTAACTGTTAAAAGAAAGAAACTGGTTTTTAAAAAGTACAACTCTGCAGAAAAATGAGACTGATTTAACAAATAAATATAGGCTTCACTTACTGGGAAACAGGGATGCGTTCCTTGGAGCGGCATGGATTTCACCCCACACTGTAATTTCTATAAAAATAATTTTCGCTATTTAGACCTAATAATTTATTCTTGATGAAAATACTGACGAAACAGTAAGATAAATATTATTACTGCTGCCCATCTTGCGTCTTCAGTCATCAGTCTTGAGTGAGTCTCGTGAAGGGTTTTCAGGCCCGTATTTTATATCGTAGCGCTCTCATAACAAACACGGCGTTGCAATATACAAGCGAACATGTCTCTTGTCTTTTCATGGTATTTGGTCTTTTTGATCCTGTTGTATGTCAGTATATGACAGGAACTAATGTGGGAAAGGTGGTTCTCACACCCTCAGTGTGTTTGATCTTAATGTCTTAACTATTCTCACACAGGAAAACCATTTTGACACACAGTCTAACAAAACTCTGCTGTCTGCTGGAGTGTGAGTATGTCACAGGAGCGTCTGCGGGAGAGACAGAGATGTCTCTTTTCACATCCATGTATTTTGTTGTTGTCTTGACTTTCCTAATGCACACCATTTGGGACCCGTCTGCAGGAAACATGACCCCCTGTAACCCCCCACTTCCTGAGCTGTTTTCACAGATGTGTTAATCGAGGGGTTGTTGTTGTTGTTGTTGCTGTCAAAATTTGAAAAACAGAGGGAATTATGGTGATTGGATGCGGCGGGAAGGGTATAGTACACGGTAATCCAAACAAAGTAAATAGGTAGCATAACCACTAGGGAATCAAGATCAACTGGCAACATCTCCCAGGGAGAGGCCGGGTTAAATATCCTAGTGGTTCTGATTGGCAGAGCCAGTCAGGTGACACATGCAACACAGGTGGAGCTAATAAAATTGGCGGGAAAATGAACAAACACTGGAAGTAAAGTTGCATCAATAATACAAAATAGAGACTCTTCAAAATAAAACAGGAAGTGACAGGATGAGTTGTGACAGTACCCCCCACTTAATGGCCGGCTCCCGACGGCCCTGGAAGAGTCAGATGTCTCTTATGAAAGTCCACAATCAGAGAGGGATCAAGAATGTTGTAAGAGGCCTCCCATGACCTCTCCTCCGGGCCGTAGCCCTTCCAGTCCACCAGGTATTGAAAACCCCTGCCCCTCCTTCGAACCGCCAGTAGTCGATTGACCTCAAACGTAGGTTCCCCCTTGATTATCCGGGGGGAGGAGGGGGTCTGGAGGAGGGAACCAGTGGACTCTCCCTGGCTGGCGTAACCTTGGAGATATGGAAAGTGGGGTGGACGCGCATGGTGCGGGGTAGGCGAAGGCGCACCGCAGCTGGGTTGATGACCTTAGCGATGGGGAAGGGTCCAATGAACCATGGAGCTAACTTGCGGGGAACATTCCTGAGATTAAGGTCCTGAGTCGCAAACCAGACCCTTTGACCCGCCTGGTAGGTAGGAGCGGGGGTCCGGAGGCGGTTGGTAGAGCGTTGGTAGCGCTGAGAGGCCTTGAGTAGAGTTGCGCGGGCCCTCCTCCAAGCCAGCTGACACCGCCGCACCAATGCCTGGGCCGAGGGAACGCTGACCTCCTTCTCCACAGCCGGGAACAGAGGGGGCTGGTATCCATAGACACACATGAAGGGAGACATGCCTGTGGCCGAGACGAGAGAGTTATGAGCATATTCAACCCAGAGGAGCTGCTTACCCCAGGAGGAAGGGTTCTGCGAGGCCAGACACCGGAGTCCTGTTTCCAACTCTTGATTGTACCGCTCCGTTTGCCCATTAGTCTGGGGGTGGTACCCGGAGGACAGGCTGACCGTGGCCCCAATGAGAGCGCAGAATTCCTTCCAGAACCGGGAGATGAGCTGTGGACCCCTGTCTGAGACCACATCCTGAGGAAAACCATGCAGACGGAAAACATGAGAGAGAATGACCCCCGCCTATCCTTGGCGGAGAGTAAAGCCGGTAACGGGATGAGCCATTTTGGAGAATCGGTCAACAACCTCCAGGCTCTGGGAGACCGGTGACAAAGTCCAAGGAAATATGGGACCACAGGCACCGAGGCACAGGCAAGGGGCGTAGGAGGCCCGTGGGCCGTTGGTGGGAGGACTTGTTCCGAGCACAGGTGGGTCAGGCACCGAGGAATTCCCCAACCTCCTTCTCCATGGCAGGCCACCAAAAACGCTATTTAATGAAGTGAAGGGTGCGCCTGATCCCTGGATGACAAGTGAGGTGGGTTGAGTGCCCCCACTGGCACATAGAGCCGATTAGGGGGGCAACCTGCTGGAACCGGGGTCCCTTCCCCCCCTTGCTTCACTTGTTGCTCAATTTCCCAGGTTATGGCCCCGACGATGCAGGAGGGCGGAAGGATGGTGGCAGGGACCTCTGGGTGAACCTCGGTGTCGAATATCCATGAGAGCGCGTCTGCCTTGGTGTTCCTGGGACCCGGGTGATGGGACAAAGAAAATTTAAAACGAGTGAAAAATAGAGCCCACCCGGCCTGTCTGGAGTTGAGCCTCCTCGCTGAACGAATGTACTCCAGGTTCTTATGGTCCGTCCAGACCAAGAACGGCTGCTCGGCTCCCTCCAGCCAATGCCTCCACTCCTCCAGTGCCAGCTTGATGGCCAGCAGCTCCTGGTTTCCCACATCATAATTGCGTTCTTCTCCTTTGGAAAAGAAGGCGCATGGGTGCCTCTTACCATCAGAGTGGGACCGTTGAGACAACGCCGCCACTACCCCGACGTTGGAGGCGTCCACCTCCACCACAAACTGCAGGGAGGGATCTGGGAGTGTGAGAATGGGGGCCGAGCAGAAACGCTGTTTCAAGGACTGGAAAGCCTACTCCGCTACTGGAGACCACTGAAACGACGACTGAGAAGAGAGAATGCAGAGGTGCCGCAATAGAGCTGTAATTGCGGATAAACTGTCTGTTAAAGTTAGCAAAGCCCAGGAATCTCTGCAATTGCTTACGTGTGGTGGGCAGAGGCCACCCGGCGACCACATCCACCTTGCTAGGGCCCATCTGCATGCCCTCCGGACCCACAATGAAGCCGAGGAAAGAGACCTTCGGAACGTGAATTTCACACTTCTCAGCCTTCACGAATAGTTGGTTCTCCAGCAACCTGCGCAGCACCGTCCGGACATGCTGAATGTGATCCCGCTTGTTCTGGGAGAAAATCAAAATGGCGTCAAGGTAGACAACATGTCCCGAAAAATGTCATTAACCAATGCCTGAAAGACAGCTGGTGCATTGGTTAAACCAAAAGGCATTACCAGATACTCATAATGACCACTCGGGGTGTTGAACGCCGTCTTCCACTCATCACCTGCCCGTATACGCACCAGATGATAGGCGTTCCTTAGGTCCAGCTTAGTGAAGATTGTGGCCTTCTGGAGTAAATCAAAAGCTGTGGAGGTGAGAGGCAAAGGATATCTGTTCTTGACTGTGATGTCGTTTAGCCCACGATAATCAATGCAGGGTCGAAGGGACTTATCCTTCTTCACGAAAAAGAAGCCGGCCCCCGCGGGAGACGAGGAGGGGCGGATAATCCCGGCGGCCAACGCCTCCTTGATGTACTGATCCATTGCCTCCTTCTCTGGGGCAGACAGGGAATACAGACGGCCCTTAGGAAGCGTAGAACCCGGGAGGAGATCTATGGCACAGTCATACAGTCGATGAGGAGGTAGGGTCATGGCCCTGGCGTTGCTGAACACCGATATTGCCACGGAAAGAGTGGGAGTCTGAAGTCTGCCGTGAGTCACAGGTTGTGGAGGAGGTGGTAAGGAAGAAGTCCGGCTCACCAGTAACCTCCTACTTTCTGGCGAGCCTGATTTTTTAGTGTCCCTGCTGCCCACAATAGATGCACCTCTAATGCGTCGCTGGCGTTCCTCAGGGGATAGTCGAGCACGGCCAAGTTGCATGGGTTCCTCCCGACCACCAGGGACGTTCGGAGGAGGTGGGGAGACGGGTGGAAGGGAACATGGAGGATGATGCACAGAGTGTTGCTGCCCCCAGGAGGTCTGCGAAGAGTAGTGCCTCTGTGTGCCTCTCTCTCCTTTCCAGCAAACGATTATCCAACTTAATGGCGAGCAAGATCAGGGAGTTGAGGGTGGCTGGCCGGTCGAGAGGAGCGAGCTGGTCCTTGATCTCCTCACAAAGACCGTGGAAGAAAGCGTCCAACAGGGCAGCCTCATTCCAGCCACTGTTGGCGGCGATGGTGCGGAACTGGATAGCATAATCATGTACCCTGGATTGTCCCTGCCGTAGCCGAAGAAACTTATGAGCTGTCTCCCTGCCCAGTGTGTTGTGGTCAAAAACCTCACGAAGAGTGTTGGAAAAAACTCCCCATTCAGCCATGGACCATTCCCAAGCCCGACCTGTCAGGTGAGTAATTACAAAGCTAATCTTCATGCTGTCGGTCAAAAAGGCAGATGACTGCATTTCAAAAATCAGGGCGCAGTTAATCAAAAAAGAGCGACAGGTCGCTGGATTGCCATCATACCTCTCCAGCTGCACGCCCTGGACCTCAGTTGACGGAAGGAGCGGAGCCAATGGTGTGGCAGCAGGTACGGGTGGAGCTGGGGCAGCGGTAGGAAGCTCAGTCGTAGGGAGGAGACGCTGAAAGATTTGTTGCTAGTTGGTGAGCAGATCCTTTAGTCTTTGTTCCAGGGAGACTTGGAAGTCAGCGCCTTGTGTCTTAACTTGCTGGAGCTCGGAGAACACAGAGGTAATCGCTTCCTCCTGCTGAGCGAGACGTAGCCCCTGGATGCGGAAAATAGAGACTCTTCAAAATAAAATAGGAAGTGGCAGGATGAGTTGTGACACCTGGCCACAGCCTTAAACACCTAGCCAGGAAGCAAAAATCCACAGGCAATCTATAATGCCATTAAAACCATGGGATACATTATATAGAACTTCAAATTAAGGATTTATAACTAAAGTCTAGTTTGGATGGAACCAGCTGCAGAGGACAGAGAGGAGAGAAGGTTTGGGAAGTGTCTGGGAGAAATTGGTAATGCCTGTGGTCATTTGTGAAGGTGAACCTCACGTCTCTCTATACATATACTTGGAGTACATTTCATAATTGTTCAAAGTTGTGGTACTCACTGTGGTACATAAACATGTATTATCTCTCAGTCACAATGTGTTTGAATAGTCAAAGGTAGTCAGTGGTGGTAATGGCTACTGCTGTATTTTGTGGGTGCTGGATTCCTAGCAGAATCCTGCTGTCATCCCCAGAACTCAAAGCAACAAACTCTAGGTTCTAAGGAAACCTTTCTAGCCCCGCTGAATTGTTTTTAGAAAGTACACAGCAGAAAACAAGACAAAACGTATGCCTCTATGGTCACCACAGGGCTAATCTGAGAAACTACTGTGAGATCTCAAGTCACTTGGATGTTGCTGTTTTGGGGCCAGATCCCGTCTTTTGCAGGAAAGTCATCCGGCAAAACTTTGAAAGGGGCACTTATCACCGCATAATATTCCATTTACACAAGGAGGATCTAACTTTGAGTGCCATTGTCAGGAGAGATTACATCAGGGTCTAACATACATTTCCTCTTCTTTTCTCTCGTGGTGAGATTCTCTACAGGTGGTGAAGTACAATTTCTTCAGACAAGTACAATTTTCTCAGCTCACACTGTCTCCAACAATTATCACTGATTGTTTTCTATTCCGTGGCAGACATACAAATGTGTGCTGGCAACTATCTGTTCATCTGTTACCTTGCACTGTCAGAGAACATCAACTGATACACTTATAGTATAAGAATGCTTAAAGGGAAACTCTCACGTTTGTCTATAGATATTTTCATACTTGGAGTAGAGATTGTTATTCGAAGTGTCTGAACATTTTTGAAAGGATCCCTACAGAGGCAGACCGTGTTGTTAAAGAGTAAGATCCTTTTTGTTTAACCAGAAACAAAGTCTCACTCAAGGAAAAGTCTCGCTCTGAAATCTCGCAGGAAGTTGGTCCAGGAAGACGAAAGGATCTTACTGTTTAACAAAAAGGTCTGTCTCTTTGTTGGGATCCTTTCCATAATGTTGTCAGACACTTCCAATAAATATCTGAGCCTGTCAGTGGCAAAAACAAGCACTGTTAGTTGACGTACTTTTCACGGGCGCAACTGCCCACAAGGATTACGTTGCAGCCATTGCAGCCCATTCGCGGATGCCGGGGAGGCAATCTACTGGACCAATTCCAAAACCTTTGGTAAGTATTAGTCGTTTAGACACCAAAATTTGTATTATTCTGCCTCGCTGTTCTGTATAAAACGTAGAAATACGGAATGGGGGGGCATTGTTGTTCTGCTGTTAAACCGGTAGCTGAGGTAGTAACAGAGTTGACTCGACGTCTGTGTAAAATGGGGGAGACGGCAGGACTTGTGTTACATGTTACGCCTCTTTTGCTTCCGGAACGCCAGCAAGCTATCCAAAATCACACAGTGGGACAGCATTATGCCGGTGTTGTTTAGTTCAGTGTAAAAAAGAAGTCTTCTTAACGGCAGTATTGCGGGATCTTTGCTTAAAAAGGCTATTGCTATTAACACGCAGAAAAACCAGTGAGAGAGGACGGAGCCAGCATGGGTACCAAATGTGTTAACGTGTGTGTGTGCGTGTGTGTGTGTGTTTGCACTACACCAATGTAGTCCATCAATAAGTCAGTGGCAGACAGGGATCTCATCTGTCTGGAGTCTATTCCAGCATGGCTGCTCCATCTTCAGCTCTCTGCCCATTGCTATTTGTCACTGTCAGTCGGTCCCAATTGGTCATCACACACACTCTACCATTTATCAGAAACAGTAATTCTGAAACCATGGCAACTCACTGTCCGCTGTCACAGCTCTTTGAATATATGGCTTTGTACATCTTAAGCATTGAAGTCTAATGATGATTAAATTAAATCCTAATGGAAAGAGAAGAGAATATGGCCACATGGCTCCTTTCCCTATGTTAGGATTAAACCTAGACTGGCAACAAACTTTAAAGCCTCCCATTTTAAGCGCTATTTCATACAGTCCCACAGGACAATGATTTTGCTATCCAGACATCAAAATGCTAACTTATTCTATGGCATAAATAAGGATTGCAAGTTGTTGGGGCTTTGAAATATAAATTATCAGCATTTAAAAAGAAATTGAAGCTCCAACAAACCAAGTTTCTAGTTTCAAGTTTTCTAGTTTCATTCAAAGTGAGTGAGTTCTGATAACTTGGAAACTTTAGCTGCGATTCTTCATAAAATGATAAAATTCTGTTAACTTGTGTTCTTAAAAAGGTACCCTGTGGAGTTTTTAACCACTAGCTCTATTATGGAGCAATGTTTTTATGAGTGGGTTGCTGTGTGAGCACATGGGCGACTTTATACACGTTCCTCCCAACAGTGTCATGCTATTCCACTGATCGTCAGGTGGTGGCAGTAATGTGCAAAGAAGCATCGCAATGTGTCATTGATGGAAAAGAAGAAGACAGATAGCAAACATAGATGTAGACAATGCACAATTTTAGATTACTTAAAAAAAAATTGGCTCAGCAATTGTTTTATGAGGAAGGAAATGCATTCAATATGTTTGTTTGTCAAGGATACACATAAAGTGCTTTGGTGAGTAACACTAAAAACTGAAAATTAACATAACTTGAAAACAAACCTAATTAGAAAAAGAAAATTCCAAGTGGGTACAATGTACGGATTTGAGTTAGGCCAACTAGTTAGACAAAATTAACAGAAGTGAAAATTCAAAGTTGAACAATTTCAAAGGCAAAACTTAAGGGTTAGTTTGAAATATGTGTATTTGCTACCTTGCAGAGAGTTAGATGAGAAGACTGAAACTGTACCACTGGAGTCACTCAGCTGGTTGCCTGGCAACCTCACTGTGACATTTGCCAAAATAATTAAGGCCCTTATCAGACAGGACGTGGTTTTTGCAGTGAGAGGTGTCCTTTTCCAGTTGTTTTCTAAAGGCAGTAAGAGTTTTGCGCACTGCTCATGGACCCTGATCACTTCGCGTTTTTGCAGGAGTGCTCTGAACGCCTTGAAAAAACTTCAGCTCAGAGCAGAAAAGCGCCCAAAATATTTGCATGTTTTTCTCCATTGTGCAATCGGATGAATTGAGAGGCGAAATCACAGCAAAATCTTGGTTAGGCTGAGGACAGGTGATTCAACAATAAAAAAAAAAGCAAGTCTTTTTTTAAATTTTAGGCTTGAACAAAAATGGCAGTGCGGTGCACCTTGCGTTTTGCAACATGCCAAAAGCACTCTGTCTGATCAGGGACTAACTGTTTTTTTAAGAAATCAAATGAAATGGTCTTTTTCAAATTTTTTTTTTAAGTTTATTGCCTTGAAATGTGGACTTTTATCATTTTTTTTCCATTGTTACAGCGTGCGTGATGTCATTAAATAAATATCTTCTCAGTGGCTGCACTCATGTTAACTATTTTAAAGGGCCCAATTTGAACCACAGTCTCATCCATGATTGATTTGCGTGTGTAGGGCTAGTATGAGTAATGCATTGACTCTGGACTTCAGCCAAAATAAGGTAAACCTTCAAGAAGAAGAGGAAGGCATTTATTGGCATGCAAAGGTTGTTGTGTGTTCATATACTGAATGAGAATCAGTCGGACCTCTGAGCAAATACTCCAAAATGAACAGACGTCCCTGCAGCATACAGTTAGTGTTGAACAGGCTAAATGACCCGCCTGCTTTGTGGGGAAAAGAAAACTGTCTAAGTGTGTGGGATAGCTATTGTCTTGAAGTCTGTGGCCATTTCTGGAAACTGTGACTCACCATAGACAGCTTTAATTAATATTGGCTTGATCTGTGGTTTTATAGTGTAGGAGATTGATTAGTAAGGCTGATGCTGAATTGCAGCCGGACAAAGAAAGGCTAATTATGACAAACCATTCAAAATGGAATCATGAAGACACACACACACACACGCACACACGCACGTAAAGAGCTGGTTTAATTTAGTTGAACGATAAAGAGAGAGCAAGAAAGAGAGATGGGGGGAATTAATATGTGCCCCATTCTGGACAATGTCTCTGTCAACTTTCAGAGTTTATGAGTACAGAACGTGCGGCAGTCTCCACATTACATCTGTGTGATAAAGATGGCAATCACAGTCAGAGTAATTGTTTTTCTGTAATTGAAATTGCCTGGCATTATCAAACCAATCAGATTGTGCAGCACTACTCATCACGCATTAGGACAGACCTCAGCCACGACTGCTGTAACTGGGGGTATTAGAGACAAAACTGAACCCATCTGGCCACTACATTCACCTTGATGCAATTTAGCTTTAAACTCAATCTGTGTTATGATGACCTCGGTCAGAACAATGAAAGCTGAATCATTACAGAAATACATTATGTTTATTACAAATCCCTATTGAAATGCCTAATTTGTATATACACAATATAAAACATAGCACATATTAAAAGAGTTATTCTAAAAGAAAAGGCAGAGGCGTTGTTGCCGTTTCAAGCTTTTGGTTTTAAAACATCATCAAGAGCAGGTGGAGGGGTCAGGAAACAGCAGCTAATAAATACCAGGTGTGTCAGCTGATTGCTCAGGTGCATCAATTAGGCTGATGATGTCACAGGCCTACACGGCCAATGAATTCAAACATCTAACTGATTATGAAACTTCCTGTTCAATTGGACTGGAACAAAGTTGGAGACAATTCATGAACAAGACTAAAGCTCTGTCCCAAATCAAAATATAATTATATACAATATATACTGCATACTAATTGTCATAGTATATTGTTTTAGTAGTTAGTATACATATAAATCACCGTACTTTACCACTTAATACTAACGGGAAATTATACAATACGTGCACAACGTCAGATGTTTATTTAACTGAGACTTTGTTTTTTAAGATTTAATATTTCTTTTTGTTTTCCAAGGTCTTTCTAGAGCTGTTTCATCACCACCCACAATTTATTTTCATTTTTTCCAGCTGTGAGAGCGGCTATATTTCCTTTATTAATTGCAGTGTGGGAGATTAACCATCAACAGCACACTCAAAAATTGACCGTATTTAGTATGCATGCTATCCGGTTTGAGTATACTTTATTTAGTCAGTTCTTCAGTGTGAACACACTATATACTAAAAACCTACTTAGACTTTGTATGTAGTATGGATTTGGGACATGCCTACAGCCATGCTAGTGACTCTATGAGGCTGTACTGAGGCACAGCCATGCTTTGAGCTAAATGCTAATGTCAGCATGCTAACATGCACAGTTGAGGCTGACGGGAATTCATCCTGAGGGGAAACAAGAATGTGTGTATATGCATGTGAAAATTGCATGGCAATCCATCCAATAGCTGTTGAGACATTTCACTCAAAACCACTATATGGTGGTGCTAGAGGAAAAGTCAGAGGATCACCAATGTGTATAGGATACATTGTCTGGGAACCATGGATGTTGAATGTTAAAATATTTTAGTCTGGACCAAAGTGGTGGACCGAAATTGCCATCCCTAGAGTCATGCCGCTAGCATGGCTAAAAAGACAATATACAAAAACACAGAAATAATTGACTAAAGTAAATATTGGGACATCCTACTTTTTAAGCAGATATAGCCTTTCTCTGAACAGTGGTCCTAAAGCTTCCAAAGAAATAATGTTGTTTACATGTTGAGAGCTTTGGCTGTTGATGCATGTGTGGTGTTGTTGTTTTCGCACTGCTTTCTCTCCTCTCGTCTGTCTGATATTTTTCTTCCAGCGCAATGTATGGTTAGTGACCATCGCTTGTACACTACTTTTCACGATGCATTGTGGGATACTTTGAGTCCACTATATAGGGCATAATAATTCTTACTGTACATTCGGACAGCACTACAAAATGGCAAACTCACTATATAGTGGACTGAATGAGAAGTGAATGATTTTGGACACAGCCCTGGTATTTATTTTAAGTAAAACCAAAAGATTGAAACTGCAAATATGCCTCTGTCCTGGAGTAAATCTACTCTTATATGTTTGAAATACTTAAATT
This sequence comes from Macquaria australasica, assembly GCA_005408345.1. Lineage (NCBI taxonomy): Eukaryota > Metazoa > Chordata > Actinopteri > Centrarchiformes > Percichthyidae > Macquaria > Macquaria australasica. The sequence goes on from SEMN01001108.1 coordinate 16,023, forward strand.
AAATTAAATGACATTAAGTCTTTTAGTTATGGTGTATGTCAAGAGCATGTCGTAATGATGGCTTAGCATTTAGTAATTATGAAAATCTAGTCATTCCAGACAAGAGTGACATCTCAATTGTAGCAGTATGATTTGAGTCAAAATTAGAGAGGGAGGTTGGTAGACAGCTTTGTGTGTGTTAATTGAAAATGGGTTTTCGTAAAATAAATCAGCATGTTAAATGATAGTGTTGGTTGTTTGGACTTATGATGATCATCAATTGCAGCTCATAGTTTCTCCACATTTGATTTACCACTACGTCAGTAACTAGATAACAGTGATGAATAGTGTGGTTTTGGAGCATTTTCTCAGTTGGAGTGAGTGAAGTGCAGATCACTGACAGTTTGATGGAGCAACTGAGTTAATGTATGAAGGTCTTGATATCTTTAAAGAGTGCGCGTGTGTGAATGATTGCTGACAGAATGGTGGTGTGGAGAAGCAGACACAAAAGGTTGAGGACAAGTAAAAAGGCTTTTTACTGGTAGATGTTGAAGGCTGAGCTGGGCTGTTATACAGTTGGCAAAAGGCAGGCACACACAACATTGGCGTCAGATATTCAAAATCAGGAAGGTTTCAGGTAGGGAAAATGCAAACAAGTAACAGGAATGGTTGGACCGCTGTCACAAAAGTCTTTTAGAGGAACCCCATCAAATTAGCTCTCCTTCCGTGTGTGTGTGTGTGTGTGTGTGTGTGTGGGTGGGGGGGTGTTCACTTACGGAGAACAAGAACTCCATGGCGAAGCGACTGAGCACGGTTGGGCTCCACGGTGACATTCAGGATGGTGGGATTTCCCCCAATGATGCAGACACGGTTGTCTTGCTCTGCCTCGCGGAACATTCTCAGTAGCTGATTGGCTATGACCCCGTTCAGTGCAGATATGGCCACCATGGGTATCACGAAGGACAGAAATGCGTTTACCTATTCAGGGAGGAAAGGCAGACACTGGTTAGATTTAGAGCTGTCACACTGGTGAAGGTTGGGTAAAACATATCACATCCTAAGATTTCTTTTTTCAACAATAACCTTCTTTAACAGTGGTTCCTAATGGGTCACAACATGATTAACAGGATAGAAATGAAAAAAAGAATTACACACATTTATGTTTTTTCAGGCTTTCCACACAATGCTGCTTTTTTTTTCTTCTTGTGAAATACTGGATAGTTTTGGGGTGGCTGTGGTTCAAGAGGGAGTCACAGAGTCTGCGGTTCGATCCCCACCTGTCGAAGTGTCTTTGGGCAAGACACTGAACCCCGAATTGCTCCTGATGGTTGGCTAGCACCTTGCATGGTAGCTCTCTGCCATTGGTGTGTGAGTGAGTGTGTGAATGGGTGAATGACAGGCAAATTCTAAGGCGCTATGAAAGTTCTGTATAATAATAATAATAATAATAATATATTGCACTTTAGTTGCTCACAAGTCAAGTCTCCATCCATATGTAACACAAATTTGAACAGAATTTCCAGAAAATCTGCAAAAGACAATGAGAATTAATGTTTCCATCCACTACTGTTATGTGAATATTAGGAGTTGGCTGCATCAAGGTGATATAATTAAAAGACCTCCAGTCAAACTTCAAACGACGTAGAAAACATGATGGAAATATGGCATTTCTGTTTGTTTCATGAATTAAATAGGGGAAGGTTGAAATCTCCAACGCAGTCAATGCAGATCTGATGTTTTTCGAATGACATTTTTTGTCTCTTCAGTGGAGTGGAGGCTTCAGTGATATTTGAGTCACATGCTTCATGATTTATTCGCTAAGTCTGTTTTCCATTGCACTCTTCCGTTGCATTTTGTTTTTGTCGATACGCCAACTTTTCTACCTCAGCCATGCGTTTTTTTTTGTTTTTTTTGTTCAAAGGTCCAGTGTTTTTTTATTTATGTGAAAACTGAAAATGCACATAAAACAGGTGGATGGAAATGCACTTAGACATATGCAATCTGTGACAAGGGGTCAAAAATATCTCCGACTAACAATTATTGTCATTATTGATTAATCCGCAAATCATGTTCTTGATTAATTTTGTCTATAAAATGTTGGAAAAAAAGTAAAATATGCCACAATCACAATTTCCCACAGCCTAAGGTGACATATTCAAATGGCTTGTTTTGTCCAACTTACAGTCCAACCCCCCCAAAATCCTTAGGATACTATTATATAAGATAAAACAAAGCAGCAAATCTTCACCATTGAGAAGCTGGAACTAGGTAACAAGTGGCAGTTTTTGCTTGAAAAATTAATCGATTATCAAAATAGTTGCAAATAAATTTTCCGTCAAATGTATTTATTTATTTATTTATTGTTTGATTCAACATAAATAAAACTAAAAACTCTCAGTGGGAATGAGAATTATCATATCAAAAACAAACAAACAAATGTGTATTTATATACAAATATTGCGGATTATTACTTGAAAGCAATCAGTGTGTCAAATCATGGAAAATCCATTAGAAAATGTTAAACAGACACCTAGTGAGAGAGAGGGATGACAGACGGAGTACAAAGAGTGGTGAAGGAAAGCAGAGGACATGAGAGGTGAAGGTGAACTGGGTGCTGACACATACAGTACCTATGAGAGAAAATTAGGGGTGCAGCAAAACAAATTGAGTTGTGCTTTTCAAAACCTTTTTGCAACAAATGTAATGTAGTCCTCCTTTCATTAAATTAATTTAGCGGACTTATGAATCAATAGTTTTCTGCTCTTGCTTTGTTTTCCCTGAAAAAGAAATGATGAAAACATATTGACTCCCCAGTCATTTTCTAAGCAATTCAAAAGTTCCATCGAGAAACACTCGAAAACACTTGATGAAATTTCATTTTAGATTTTGAGTGCCAACTTTGATCAGTTTCGGAATGGAAGGTTTTGCACAAATCATTTTCTTCACACTGTGCTGCCTCGCTGCTGATAGAACATAAAAGACACAGGAGAAAGTGAGCAGTGAAGATTAATGAGAGAGAAGAATGGAGAGCGAGCGGAAAGGAAAACAAGAAGAAAGAGGGAGGAGGTGCTGCTAGACATCAGTTATGACAGCTGACTTCTTCCTAAAGCTACTGTGTAACTGTGTGGAGCCTGTATGAGAGGTTGGTGAAGAGAGAAAACATGCATGGACGTGTGAGGTGTTAATTTGTGTAGATATTTGATTAATCAATGTAACTGTACCAGTTTTTACACCAGTTCTTCCCTACAGCATTCCCTCTCCATCTACTACACACTCACACCGACACACACAGAGATGCAGTGATGTTTTTCCAAGGGATAATCATGGATGAAAAATGTTAATGGCTTTAATGAAGAGGCTGGCTGACTTCTGAGGGTCCCCTGCCTCCTAGACATTGATGACTGATTAAAGTTGAAAGGAGGGCAGAAGAAAATCAACATGGCAAACCCCGGCTTCAGAGTGAGAAGAAACTCCAGCTTGCGTGGAAAGAAGAAATTATGAGAAGCAGCCAAAAAACTGGCAGAGATAATGTAGATAATTGAAGTGCGAGGAAATTGAGATATTAGACAAGAATGATTGCAGGGGAAAGGGTGACACACAGAGAAAATAACTGAAAATTATAACTCAATGTAAAAAAAGTGTTTTGACATTTTGATGTATACAGAAGGAAAATCTAGGTGGAATGTTACAAAATCTTAGGCCTACAGGTTGTAGGTCTACAAAGACAAAAGGACTTTGATGACTGCTGCCAGGGCTTTAACTGTGCACAATATATAACTCGTATCAAGTGTTGAGGACCCATTTTTCTAATTTACCTCCTTGTCACCATAGATTTACGACTAACTGCTATAGCATTTGTCTTTTCTGTTGGATGTGACTGAAAGTGGGTGGTGAGTATTTTCTGGCAGCTTCCCACCCTGATAAGAACACCAATACATTTTAAATGAACTGAGATACTGTTTTCTTTGGGTTTAAGTGAACACATTGAGATTTGCTAAGGGTTTGTGCAGGGAAAAGTGTGTGCTAGGGGTGTGCATATTTGTATCTGTGTTCGTTTTATTGTGACCAATTTTTATTTAATTTTCCTGTCTAGTCTGGCGGGGTTCAGGGACATAACACAGAGACTGAATGCAGTCATAGAAGACAAGACAAGATGTACCAAAACATCTGTCATTACAACTCATGTTCCTTGAAAAATTCAAATCAAGGCTTTTTATATATAGATTTCCTTGAACGTTACATTAGTTGCTAAAATCATGATTACAACTCTGAGAAAAAACAGCCATGCTAGCAGCTCTCTAAGGCTGTACTTAAGAACAGTGGTACTTTGTGCTAAATGCCAATTTAGCATTAGTGTGTTAGCATGCTAACATTTTCTAATTATTACTAAACACAAAGTACAGCTGAGGCTGTTTAGGAGACATCATCTGGGAACCATGAATTTCTGTACCAATTTTGGCATCCAATAGATGTTGAGACATTTCACAAAACAAAACAAAACTGTCAACCTCTTGGTGACGCTAGAGGAAAAGTCAAGTGATCATCAAACTCAGTAGGGGTCATCCTCTGGGGACTATGAATGTTTACACAAAATGTCATGGCAATCCATCCAATAGTTTGAGATATTTCAGTCTGGATGGAAGTGCTGGACCGGCAGACCAACTGACGTTGACATCCGTAGTGTGCAGTGCAAAAAATAAACAATGAAAATGAGATTATCAAGCTATTATTATATCCCCCCAGTATTTTGAACATGAAAAAAGAAAGATTAGCTGTAGCTGCCAAGCATACAGTTTCCTGTACACATACACACAGATTTAAGATATACATACAGAATAGCAGCTAGCTTCATGTTGCTAAATATGCAGGCTCTTAGTATCCACAGTCCACCAGTACAGGTGCTAGAACAACAGATTGAAGAGACTGCACCATACCTTGTTTACTCATGAATGATTAAAGTAGTAATTTGAGCTTTAGAGCAGCCTTCACAAGATCTTAAATAGATTGTATTTTAGCTCCCTGTGTCTGGGCACAAGAAACTTCAATTGACAAGACTTCCTTCTATTGATATATGCAATATCAATGGACCATCCCCATGAACTTATATAGTTGATGTGATGCACAGAGAGTTTATAGCTATTGCTAATTTTTAATTTTAACTCTTGTCCCTAATTGGGCTGTTACATGTACAGTGTAATTAAAATGTACAGCTGTCAGTATCATAAAACCACATGGGGTGGGTTCCATCTCATACTGTAACCACATTTTCTTTGCTGCTGTTTATGCTGCAAATGTACAGATAGGCTTAGAGATGAATCATCATTTATATGTGTGGAAGACAGGGTACAGAGCTCTCCAGTAAGTCAGAGAGGACTGAAGCCAGTAGGAGTAATTGTAATTGCAGGAAATATGGATGTAATTGCACTCTGGCTTCCTCCCACCATCCAAAGACATGCAAGTTAGGTTAATTGGTGATTCTAAATTGTCCGTAGGTGTGACTGTGAGTGTGACTGTTTGTCTGTCTCTATGTGTCAGCCCTGTGATTGACTGGCGACCTGTCCTGGGTGTACCCCGCCTCTCGCCCAATGTCAGCTGGGATTGGCTCCAGCTCCCCGCGACCCTCTAAGAGGATAAGCGGTATAGAAAATGGATGGATGTAATTGCAGGAAGTATGTTGGATGCAACATTGTTCCCTACTCTTTGCCAATTTATATATAAATCATAGCTGTCATGTAGTTTTTTAGCCACACTAGAGGTGTTGCTGTATAGGGATGGCGGTGTTGGTCGGTCCACCACTTTGGTCTAGACTGAAATATCCTTTTGGATGAATTTTACCCCTTTGCCCTGACTTTTCTTCTAGCTCCACCATTAGGTTGACATTTTAGATTTTACTGAAATACCTTGACAACTATTGGGTGGATTGCCATTAAATTTGGTATAGATATCCATGGTGTCCAGAAGATGAATCCGGTTTATCTATCTGTTTGGTTTTGTTCATAATGAACATTTCCATGCCAAAGTTACAGGTACACAGAAGAACAGTCTTTGTTCAACCATCAAAATTATTTGTATTTGGTAAAAAAAAAGACAAAATAACATAAGACGGCATAGATGGAACCAGAGATGGATTTTGTATCATATGAACAAGCTACTCCCTCCTGCCAGAGGCAGCATCAGCGTGCCACTCAAGTTCTTAATGCATGAGGTGCAGATAACTGTAGAGCTGCTGTACAGTACTGCCTGGAGTCTGAGCCTTGGCTCACTTTGGACTTCCACAATTTACAGACTGCTTTGGGGGGATCCAGCTCATTCTCCTGAGAGACTGGACCGTTCTGCAGTCCGATGCCAATGTTTAATGCAATGTCCAGTGCAGTGCCAGATAATGCTGGATTTTTTATTTTCTGCCATGGTGCCGATTTTCTCCTAACATCAACAAAGTGGTTCAGGTTAATCAGTTTCATGCAGATCCAAGCCATGGAAGTGCTCCATCTGTGAGTCACCTAACATTGTCTATAGGGAAAACGAACGGGACTTTTACTTGCGGAACCAGGGGCGTCCGAAAATGTTCCTCCCACTTCGCAGCTCCATAAGCTTTATGAGTAACAGGAAGTGCACAGTGAACTTTTTCTGCCCTGGATTTCACCTCTCAGGCTACATTCAGGCCCTACTTAAGAGTTATGCTTAAACTGAACTGCTTGTTGGATGGTCAAACAGCATGTGAAACCCCTTTCTCCACACTTTTCCGATGTAAGAATTGACAATTTTTTTTTAAAACTTTCCTGACAATCCAACAAGCACACCCACCTCATGCAGTGACTGGCCAGGTGTGTGGAGGTGGAAAAGTAGGTAGGTTCTATGAAGACAGGCTTTTGACCCCGCCCTCAAGTGTGGCCTTTCCGATGTGTTCAGATGACACTTCGTACAAAGTAGTTTGTTCTGAGCATACCCCATCTCTGATTGATGGAGGTTGTTGGGGCCTGGAAGGAGGAGCTGAAAAAATTACTTCCCCCTCCTCTGCCAACATTATTGTAATTAATAATTCATCCACACCAGTAATCTCAGTGTCACTGACAGTATCATCCATGAGAGACAGACAGAGAGAAAAGAGTAATATTTAAGCTGATGTTACAATACAGACACCAGCCAAATTAGTTATTATAACGATCATACCTGATGTGGCAAATTACTGTCATATTTTTCTAAATGTGAATATTATTTAAGTACTGTCTCTCCAATGTTGAGAAAAAAACTCACTAGCTTTCAAGCCATGTTCACACTAACATCTGTTGTGTCATTTCTACAACCACATTAAATTTCAAGAGGTTGCACCATTCCTCACTGAACCCTCTAGTTGGATGTAATTTTTACCCATGATACCTTCTGTTGGCTGAAATATGGTGAGTGGTAAACGAGGACAGTAACAGACTTTCTGGAGTGCTGCCTGAATACTAAGTATAGTAAGTATCCTGGTGGATCTCGCTACCTGACCATTATCATTATCCCATTACGCTTGTGTGGCTGTTTTTTGGGGGGCTGTTCTGGTGTGCTTTTGGATGCAGCATCTAGCTAAGCTGCTCTGACATGACAACTGGAAAAGATCAACAATATTTAAACATTTTGTTGACATGTTGGCGGATCAGTTTGTCACTTTGAGGTCATTTTTTCAGTCAGGCCTCTGTACTGTAAGGTACTTTAAGTAAGAAGATTTCAAAACTCCAACGACACTTGTAGTATATAGAGCAACCTTATTGTTAGACAGACGCATTTCGGCTTGTGGCCTTCATCATGCATGTATTTTATACCCAACCTGTTTTACTAATGGGTGAAGGAAAATTATTATGGTACTGAAGCCATTCAGCAGCCACTGAGCTGCCGCCTGTGCCTCGTTCACTCGCAGGTTTTTTCTAAGACAAAGTAATATTAATAACTGTGGGGAGGGTTTTGTTCTTTAAAAAGTAAAACATGTTTCGCCCATCTCCAGACCCAGTTATTTTTGTACAGTCCCTAAATTCGCACTAGATCTGAATGAATTCTGCACTACAATCTTTTCTTAACATTGTAACATTGCCAGCAAAACAACATTGCTGGCATCATCTATCTGTTAAATGTATGGCTTTTTGACACAGGTGTCAGAACATAACTGTTCCTGTGAACAGCTGTGAGCTGGTAAGTCATGATATGAAGAAATATTTAATATTTCATCATTTCTTAGAGTGCAGGAAGGACAGTTTCTCCTCTAGCACACAGATGGGAGGCTGGTGTGCTGTACGGCGAATATTATATGTAGCTAATATAGAAAAAGATACAGGCATTGGTATAAATCGGTATACAGATATAACTGTCCTTTTATTTCAAAAGTCATAAAGAAAGCAAGGGAAGGGAATCACCACTGAGGGCTGTGGGGAGTGGTGAGATGAGGGAGGGGGAGGGCTGTAGGCAGGGAGAGTAGATGGTAATGATGGTTGCAGAGGAGACGGGGCAGGGGGAGGGGTAGATGCCTGATCGAATCTGTTGAAGAATACGTTCAGGTCATTTGCCCACTTCTGATCCCCCGCAGGCCGGGGCTTGGAGTCCATATGGCCCGAGATGGTTTTAAGGCCCTTCCAAACTCCTCTGGTGTTATTTTTCTGCAGTTGACTCTCCAACTTTCTCCTGTAGCTGTTTTTCCCCTCCCTGATCCTCCTCCTTAGCTCTCGCTGAACTCTCTTCAACTCATCCTTGTTACCAGATACAAAAACTCTCTTTTTTTCCTTGAGGAGAGCCTTAATATCAGGAGTAATCCAGGGTTTATTGTTGGCGAAACAACGTACAGTCCTAGTGGGGACAGTGTTTTCCACACAGAAGTTTATGTAGTCCGTCAGACAGTCTGTAAGGTTGTCAATATCCTCCCCATGAGCGTCACTAAAAATGTCCCATACAGTAGTGTCAAAACAGTCCTTTAAAGCATCCTCTGCTCCATTAGACCACTTCTTCACTGTGCGTGGGACAGCAGGCAGCCTGCGCACAAGAGGTCTGTAGACAGGCCTGAGATGCACAAGGTTGTGATCAGATCTGCCCGGGGGGGGGGAGACTCAATGAGATGTATGCATCCTTGGTGTTGGCATAACACAAGTCCAGTATTCTGTTGTCTCTGGTATGGCACGTAACATACTGAGTGAATGTGGGTAGAGAGGAGGACGGAGGGGCATGATTAAAATCACCAGAGATGACGAGGAGGGCATCTGGGTGTTGTGTCTGCAGCCTGCTTACTGCTGAGAGCAGGACATCACAGGCTGCCTCAGCATTAGCAGAGGGGGGGATGTAAGCTACCATCACGATGGCATGCGAGAATTCCCTCGGTAGGTAGTATGGCCTCATGCTAACAGCTAGCAGTTCAATGTTCTTGTCGCAGGTTTGCTCTTTAACAGTGATGTGCCCAGGGTTACACCATCTGTCATTAACAAGCACTGCCAGCCCTCCTCCCTTCCTCTTACCGCTCTCCATCGTCCTGTCCGCCCGAAAAAGTTGGAAGCCATTAACTGAAACGTCCGTATCCGGAGTTAGCGCAGTTAGCCAAGTCTCCGTGAATAGCATGATGCTACACTCCCGGTATTCCCTCTGATGCCGGGTCAGCGCCGCCAGCTCGTCCATCTTATTGGTGATAGATCTTACATTCCCCATGATAATCGATGGGAGGACGGGTGTATAACGTCTTCTCCTGGCGCGGCGCTGAGCCCCCGCTCGGCTTCCCCGTCTCCTCCTCCTCAGCTCGCGGGGCACATCAGGTCTCTCCCCGGGTGGTAGCACCGCTGTATGACGGAGAGCTAACAGCTGATCCCTGGTGTAAACAATGGAGTCACCATGGCTGCCGGCGGTAACTACGGACGCGGTCTCTAAGGGCATCAACAGTCTTGTTTCCATAAACAAAATGTCCAAAAAACTCCAAAGACGCCAAAAAATAGCAAAATAACAAGTACTAAAAATACATAGCAAATACATACAGATATATAGCAAAAAAAGAACGAGTATACTTCATTAGCAAACTAGTAAACTCAAAAAAACTCAAACCGTGAACGGGAGCTGCTGCAACAGGCTGCCACTCACAGCGGCGCCGGAACATCTGTTCTCAAATTGAAAGACCACGCTCTTGAATAAAGACAGGAAAAAAGCCCCATATGGCTTGGCCCCAAAGCATAATGTGCATTATAATGCAGCTCACAACAAACAAGGGGACAAATGCTTTTCTAACTCACGTGGTGAGCAGCCTACATTGTCTGCCTTCCGGCAAACATGTTCACCTGGAATAGCTCATTAAAGCAGGAAATAAAAACAGACCTTCTACTAGTTTAATCATAAAAACAGCGAGGTGTGTCACAAATTGAAATACTGAAGGCAATAAAATGATTGTCTCATGTCTTCAGAACCTGGATGACCCTGAACTCAACACCAACAGAGACGTACATACACACTGCAGACAGCTTATGTATTGTTATAAAGTTTAGAAAATTAGTGATTTAATTTGAATAATGAAGTGGGGCAGAGCATCCCGGCCAACGTGACTCTTCTGATGAGATGCCACTTAATGATGCAGCACTACACCAAACAATTAGCCTACTGGAGATGAGGGCAAACAAGCTCTAAATGTTTGCAACCATTTCTTGCCTCAGCCTTCATGCCCTGCTGAGTTTTCAGTGTTTGACTAAAAATGCTCCTGACAAAAAGTTTTAGTTTAGGAGGAAGACATGGTAGACAGCCTGTAAGCTTGTGTTTCTTTGTGTATGCATTGTTTTCGCTGTTCAGTCTGGCTGACATCTCACTCAATTGTTAACTGGCATATATGCACATGTGCTGTGTGTATATATATATATGACAACGGGGACAAACACAGACATGATTGCACCATACACACATACACTGACAAAAACAGTACAAGACCAAAACTCCACCTGCCCCTAGTACGGTGTGTTTTGATCACTGTGCTTCACACCTTCTTTAGATGTTACCTCCGCAGAGCTCAGCTTTCACCCTCTATCAGTTTGACAACTCTTACAGGAGATGGTGGATGTTTGGTCAGTGTTTACAGACTTGCTTTCATGCCTGTGAGCTGTCCGTATGGATAAGGCCGCGTTAATATTTATGCATCAGCTAGAGTTTGTCTTGAATGGTCTGTGAATACTTGCTGAGGTATGAGGGCAGGGCTAGAGCTGGCCTTTTCCAGCAAGTGTGGAAGCTATACTGAACTCATACTGTATATCCAACAATGATAGATGTCTAGCCTATTAAATGTAAATATAACCACAGCGATTTCAGTAAAATAAAATAAAAGCTAGCATTAGCTACCAAGCAGAAAGAGTCAGACTGAACAAAGTAGAATCCACACACAGTTGACAACAGCTGTGGCTTCACCTCCTGTAACAACAGCTTATAACGATTCAACAAACACAAACCGAGGGCACAGATCAGTGTGCACTCTTTCTTCATTCATACGACAGTCCTGTAAACTGCGGCAGGTGCGCATAAAGTGTAACTACTCACGTGACAGTTCACTGTCATGGCTCAAGACAGCTAGCCAGCTATCATATATGTTACTGTCAGATGAAATGTAACCTTTTTGTGCATGTTGCAATTTAATTTTGACGATAGACATTTCTGACACATCACACAAACAACAAAAATTCAATTTGATACATCACCCAGGTAAGGTAATTGTAATTGTGGAAACTATACCACCATTACATAGTTTGTCCACCAGAGAGCTCTGACAATTTTATCATTTAACTATAAAATGTCCTGCACTGTATATGTCTTGGTCACAATTCTTTCAAGTTGCTCTATTTTAACAATGGATCAAATGATTATGTGTAATCTGAAAGATGTCACTTGACCCATGGAGAACTATCACATAGTGTGTTTTAGCTTTTTGTTTAGGTTCAGCAGACTGCAGCTTTACTGTTTTGCTTCACTCCCAGTGCTCTCATCACCACTGTTTCCAGCAGCAGCAGGCATCTGTTTTCAGAAAAGAGCTCTAAAAATCCTCTGTACACTACAGCAGACAGACACAGCTAGCAACTAGCTAGTGAACAAAGTGGAGCATATAGCAGTTAAAGAGCCAGACATTTTTTCTCTGGAGCTGGTTGAAACCAAAAACAGAGCTAAAAGAAGAGTGAATATTGGACCTACATTTATTGGGTTGACACAAACAACGGCAAATGAATGCTTATTTTGCTCTGTGCCTGCAGCATGTGTAAATAATAACAAGTTCGCCATGTCAACTTTATAATGTGATAATAAGTTGATGCAGCGTTTACAGCATGCGCCTAAGTGGCAAAAAATATGTGAAAACTCTGAAATGTCAATACTGATATGGGCTTTAATAATTTGATATCCTTGGTAACTGTCTACATTATTTGTCATGGTCATACAACCACAGCACCCGGTGAACCTTTTGTAAGGTAATGTGCTGTTGCACATTATCATTTATAGGCCATATAGCTTGTAAAAAAGTTTTAAAAACCCAGCTGATATAATTTAATGCAGGACTGTACTAAGATTCTATTGGGAAACAATTAGGGACAAAAGCAAATCTGTTCCAGAAACATGTTGGCAGTAGTGACAGTGCAGATGACAGTATCATCGTCCTCCTGAGAAAGTGTGGCAATTTTCTAATTATATTTATGTGCGTACGAGTCAAATCCTCATTGTGTTTCTTACTTTATAGACAAATACATTTTTTTGGAATTGCTGTGCCGTTCATCTGACCAGCATTTTTTTAAGACACACACTCCCACAAGCTCTGCCTGCCGTTTAGAAAATGTCTGTTTCTGCCATAGAAAAATGGCATGGTAGAAGATTCAGTCCAAAAGTATAATTCAGTTTTTTCTACCTCTACAGTCATATTCAATTAAAGTATCTTTTAAATGACTGATGTTGTTTACCAGAACCTCATACTGTATGTCATTTAGTCTGTAACCACACATTCTGTCATTCTGTCACATGGTGTCTGGACTCAATGCCATAGCACAATAATACAATGTCAGTGATGCCTGTCTTTGGCTAGAAGGACACACTGTGCATTCCTCAGAAATGTTTTGTATCCGTGCTTACGTCATACTACCTGAACATTTTTATAAAAGATCTCCATGGTTATATAATATCTTTTATTTCTTTCTTGGTCATCCTTCTCTTTCTCTCTGTCTTACTTGTACACATTCAGTTGCTGGAATGGCCATGGTGAGGCAATGAAACAGCTGTACGCTTCACCTTTCTATCAAATAGGAAGAGAGAATACAGAACGCAAAGCCAATTTACCCCCAAATGGCTGAGTAACAACATCACATTACATATAGTACCACTGACTTCACTCACTCAAACCTTTCTCTCACTTTGACAATGATGGATTTTCTCAGTCTTCTTCGGAAAGTCCGCTCTGTGTTTACAGTGATTCCAGCCCAGTTAATTTGAGTGAAAATATGAACGTCAGGAATGGCGTTCTCTTTAAAGACGAGTCTAAAGTGGATATAACAGAACGTTTTTTTAAACTATTGCATCTGCTCAACTTTTATTGTAGAGTTTTCTAGGAAAACACAATGCAAATTTAAAAGTGCCATTAATAATACTTTACTGGATCTTTACACAAAGAGAATGATAGCATATCTAGGAAATTCTAGAAACAAACAAACTGATCATCTGGATAGTAATTAACATTAAGCCCCACATGCCTTCACCCTCACAAGTATATTTCTGTTTTCTTGACCTACTGTAGTTAAATACAGAGTTTATATTCTTACAAATGGAATATGTATGTGCCAAAAAGGCATTAAATAAGCAGTGAGGTGTGGCAAGAACAACACATGGTGCATCTCAATCCTCATATTTCATCTCACTAAACAAACTTTTGGATATATCCCAATTTCCTTATTTGATCATGCCAAGCTCCTTGTTTATTGCCGTGACCCGAGAACCGATCCGGTTCCGCCATCATGGAGGACGTTTCAGTATTCTTGTTTCAGCTTGGAATATCAAGAAGCGAGGAGGGATCTCGGAGTAGGCATGAACAAAGATACACCAGAGCAGCCTTCATGAAAGTCTGTATTGGAAATCTGTTAGTGAATGGACGTTTGGTCTGCTTTGACACCGCATCACTACAACGCCGCAGTTTTATACCACAGCAAATACAACTTAGGTGTATATTAACTGTGAGCCGTTCTTATTATTTGGACATAACATGACACTCTCTGTGCAAATAAAAAGGCAGATAAAAGGCATCAAGAGGCACTACACAGCTGTTAAATCCAAGTGACAGCTCATCCATCTGCGGCGGTGTCACCAGAAACTGACATCGCTGCACATGACACCTGAGACACCATTTCTCTAAAAATGTGTTTCCTCGATCCTTCTTTCCTCGCACCTTTTCCTACATCTCTCCCTCGCTTCTCAGTGGGAGGTACTAAGACATGAGGAAAAGATCCAAGTGGGGAAACATGGATGCAATTAAGGGACCGATGTAAAGATTTAACTTGTGTTTGACATTTGGACTTGTTAATAGCTTTAAAGATGGCTGCATTCCATCATCGTGTCAGTTCAAGGGCTCTGGTATTGTGCTTACCGGCTAACCGTCATGGCTTACTGGGACACTGCAATGGAACATTGACGTTATTTGTTATTATTTTCATCATCATGCTTTACCTGCTATGACAAGTGGAAATGTTGGAGGTCAAGAAAGGGCTACAGAAAACAGACGATGCTACAGAACGGTTAAAGGGGCACTTCACGGAGTTTTATATATGAAGTTCATCTAACTCATCATGAGGAGTACTATACAGCCTGTGAAAACAGTATGTCACTGATGATGTCACTAGCCATGTTTTCATCCAAATTTAGTGCAAATTTTAAATGACTATCTAGAAAAAGCAAATTAAACGAATTAGTGCGCATTTCCATCCACTATTTTTATAGGAAAATTAGGAGCTGGGCGCATCAACATAAAGAGCTGGTGGTGCTAATTCTCCAGTCAGGTGCCACTAAACCATAGCCAAAGAAGAGGGCGCAACAAGATGACAATTAAAAGACTGCCAATCAAACCTCACACAATGGAAAACCATTTGGAAAACACCAACGCCATTTTTTGTCTCTAGTGGAGCAGAAGCTTCATTAATGGCCATTTAGAGTCAGTAAAGTCTGGTAAACTGTTTAGTTAATGTAGACAAACTCTATCAGTTCTTGTGGTGTTATTTTGAAGCTGTTTACTGTGACCTATAAACAGTGTTTTGTTTAAAAGTGAAGTATATTGCTAGTAGACAGGCAGCTAGTTAGCAGAGTTAAACCTGTCAGTTGTAGAGAATTAGTGAGGTGGCTGGGAAGCTAGGTTTATTGTATTGACCAGCCAGCTGAAATAAGCAGACAACAAGGCTAGCTAAACTACCCAGGTCAACCAGTAAATGCAGTTATAGGGGTAATACGATGTTATCAATCTGTAAAGCATTCCCTGCATCTCTCTCACGTCTAAAATTGTGAGAGGCTGAAGATGTGAAGATAAGACAAATGAGAAATGGTAAGAGAAGAGAGAAATGGCAAGTAACGAGGAAAACACCATCTAAATTGCGTTGATTGCATCCACGTGTCCCTCGCTTGCATCTTTTCCCCGCATCTTAGTACCTCCCACTGAGAAGTGAGGAAAGAGGAGTGGAAGAAACACGTTTTTACTGGGATTTTTCTTTGCAATTGCCAAGACACAAAAACTGGTACTTGTGGCACAATTATTGAAACCACTAACTCTCTCATCTATTGACCAGGTATGCTAAACTATAAGCACACTGTCTGCTTTACACAAAGTTTGAAATTCTAAAACACACTTTTTGCAAACAACTACACACGGTTACCTCCATTAGACACACTATTCAAAACTAAAAACCTGTGTGTGTTGCCATTGAAATACCACACAATTATCAATCACCTGCACCCAGACTGCAATATATAATGCAAGATACTGTAGTTTGTTTACAGTATAATACAGTAACTATGTTCATGTAATCTTCAGTTACAGTAATTGTTTCTGATACTGTTATGAGTATATGAGTATTGAGAATAAACATGTGTTCATAGTCTATATTTACAGCAAAGACTCAAGATAATAGTGTTTCATACTCAGCACATCAGTGTGCAGTTGGCATGTGGAAAGAGCTATTTATTTGGTGTTTGTGTGTAAAGTTGTGATGAAAAATATAATTTTTAGAAGAGTTTAAGAGTGTAAGATATTTTGTATTTTGTGTATGTTTTTGGTTTTTGTGTGTAGAGTTTAGACAAACTCTGGAGTTTCTAATTGTACATATATGTAGCTATCTGAATAACAATAAGGGTGCACAGTTTCCACTGCCAGCACTGTTAGTTTTTGTTTTTCTCTCTCCTGCCACATGACAAAACCAAACATAACATATTAGTCTCTGCATGTTTCCCCTTCAAATGAAATGTTAGACAAACATCCACAGATTCATGCAAAAACTTTGTTCTGTGTTTATACTGTGTACAGATCAGTTCAACCAAAGTTAGTAAATGGACTTCACTGCTCAGACGTTGAGTGTATGTGAGCCATTTCTACTGGCAGCAACACATTTAATAATTTATTAATTATTTGCGATGGCATTTATTGATGTTCTGTTTGTAAATTCTTTATTTTATAATCCAGGTTATGATTACAATGTCTCATAATGTATTGAAATGTGTGTGGTAATTGTGTAAATATATCTCACATGAAAATATAGTTTGTACCCGACACACAGGGATTATCAGCATCACATTTGACCAAGACAGCAAAACAAGAGACTCTCCTTGAATAAAACATTATCCCTCATACAGACTGTAAGGAGAAATGACAGATCATGAAAAGAAACTCTTTCTGATGAAAGTTGTTTCAGGTTTTGTTTGTTAATCAGACCTTCAGTAAATGCATATCCAATAAACGGTGAATGAGAAACAAATCAAATCTAAAGAGTGGAAGTAATATTAAACCTGAGTTGGTTCTGTTATTTGTCTGGGTATAAAACTATGGCCCGACCAGCTGTGCCTGCATCCTATCGCTAACAGATTTCCAACTCAAGCTTCCTTGAGGATGTCTCCTCGCTCCTCAAGGCAGAAATATTGGAAAGTCCTTCTTGATGGAGACTGAGCACCTGGTGGACAGGTGAGGTATGGCGGGGTGGCAGTAGCTCAGTCCATAGGGACTTGGCTTGGGGACTGGAGGGTGGCCGGTTCTGGTAGCTGGAGAGGTGCCGGTTCACCTTCGGGGACACTGCCCTTGAGGAAGGCATCTAACCCCTAACCGCTTGGGGTGCTATGCTATGCGGCGACCCATCGCTCTGACATCTCTCCTCATTAATTGCATGTGTATAGGTTTCTGTGCAACCTCAGACCTCTGTGTGTGTGTGTGTGTGTGTGTGTGTGTGTAAAAAAAAAAAAAAAAAGCTATTATTATTATCATTATTATTATTATTATGACTGATTCTGAAAAAAATGTCATTTTAACATGATCAATAATACAATTTTGTTTCAGGGCTTGAACTGAAATATCCCTAATGAATAAATTAATGTAAATGCTTGTTTATTGCCCAGAAAGTACCTTTAGTACTTTACCTTTACGTTGTAGTGCATGACAACCAAAACAATAGATTATGTCCTTGTTTTTATTCTTTCCTGTATGAAATGGAAAGTTCTACTGCCCTTTCATAAAAAAATGTATTAGAATTAATACCCTTAAATAACTAACTGCTGTTTAGTGAGTGTTGTGTGCTGTTTACAACCAGTAGAGCCTATTTATCTTTTCCTCCTGCACACTGCTCTCATAATTGCCATGACCTGGTTCTCTACATAAACATCTATCTCACTCTCAGCAGGGAATAATCCAAATATTTGCAACATGGTGACATTGTTTGTACTAAGGTCTCTTCACAGGCTACATGCCACGTGTCATGTGGTGTTTTACAAATGCACGCAGAAACAATCACTGATGTAAACGCATCTGGCTCTTGTTTAGTGTCATCTCTAACATCCACAGGATGGATAATCCCACCATGCTTTCACAATGACCTGCAATGTGCAGATATTTCATCAAGCACTTACGATACAAACTGTGAACTATTTAAAATGTAATGATCACTAAGTTTATGAACATCTGCTCTCTCCCCCATAATTGGGTTTGTGTGTGTTGTGCATGGAAACATCTTATCCTGATTTCAGAAACCTGGATGGGCCCATATCCCAGATCTGAGAATTCAAATAACAAGACATTTGCTGTGTCTCAATTCGGATACTTCTGTTAGTACACTTACATGCAGTACACTGTGTACACTATGTACTTACTTGCGTAATGCGTGAATTTTGACAGGGTAGTCATGTCTCAAATTGTGCACTTACCGTAAATGATGATCGCTACATTTGACCACTTCTTCTTCTTTTTAATGGTGGATTGCAGCCGGACAGAGCATTACTGCCAACATTTGACCGCCATTGGTGCCCGCCAAAATATCTGCTGGCTTGTTTGCTCACTTTACTTCAATTCAATTTGATTAAAAATGAACGTGCTTTTACTTTTAGCAATCACAACTGCCACCGCCATTTTCATAGGTTGGTGGTCCCTACGTAGCCAAGATGGCAACCATTGAGGGTGAGAAGTGTGCAGCGTTCCACACTCAACTTTCTGACAGTTATGACTACACCATCTGGGTACTCATAGTGCACTGCATTTTCTAGAATTGGCAGTGCAAACACACTCACAATAGCAAGTGTAGGTACAGAAGAACGCGGATTGAGACACAGCTTAAGAATCTAGAACCATGCTAACGCTGTAAGGCTACACTTAGGCACAGCTGTGCTTTGAGCTACACGCTAACATCAGCACGCCAACATGCTCACAATAATAATGCTGATGTTTAGCAGGTATAATGTTTATCATGTTCACCATCTTAGTTCAGCATATTACTGTAGCATGCACAGCACTAAACACAAAGTAGAGCTGAGGCTGATGGGAATGAATTAGTGTTGCAGGTATTTAGTGATAAACTAACGTTTTGGGCAAATTACCTGCTGGTGGCACTACATTAAAAGTCAGGGAATCACCAAAGGCATTAGGATTTATCCTCTTAGGATCATGAATGTCTACAAAACCTCATGGCAGTCCATTCAATAGTTGTTGAGATATTTCAGTTTGGACCAAAGTGGTAGATTGACTGACATTGCCAACCCAAGAAAAACCAATACTGTGGCATGTTAACACCTTATCCAGGTATCTGATTCTCTCTTGGTGCAGAATTGAGTGGCTGAGATGTTGAGAATTCAAAACCCACCTGCACGCAGATGATATGAAACCTGGATACTGTAGGATCATGTATACAGGGACATGAATAACCAGGTTTTTCATGTTCCATGTAAACATCATATCCTGAATATGATCCAAACCAGGCTACTAATGGGCATTTAAAGATACTCACTATTAAACCGACTGAGATACTGAGCGACCTGACTTTCACTGCTGATTAAGATGTATTTTTCCACGAGCAATATTACTCTCCCCTGAACACAAGTCTATTTCAGCTCAGTTACTGTATTGAGTTTTGCATTGCGTTATTATCAGATAACAGTTGTCACAAAGTGCCTTCATTATGGAACAGCAGAGATAGAAAAACCATCAAATATCTAATAATATATATAAATATCACATTACTTGAGTGAATTTACTGAGATTTTGTCTGTGAGGACAGGAGTTCAGCTACTGCTGCTGTGAGGATGTAAACATAACAGAGGCTCTGTTCTGCCTGTGATCCAAAGAGGTCTGGACTGGTTTCTTTTAAAGAGGAAAACCAAACAAAGGGTGACATGATAAACTGTAGCCAGGAAGGATATTCAAAAAAACAGTACTGACATTTAATAGATTTACGTATAAGAAAACATGGAGTTTTAGCAGTAGCCCCTAGCTGTTGTTGGAAGTTTTCAAGATGTTTATTTACTCACTAGGCAGAGTTATTGGGGTATTTGTGATCAAGAAGCACCATCTGCTTTGGACTGATGAATTATCGGGTTAAAATACTGCACAAGGCTACCCCAGAGCTTATCAAGCACCTGTTTCTTTGACATTCAGTTTAGCACCTCTAGTTTTTCTCACAAAGCAGGTGCTACGTGTAATACTTTTGAAATGAACATGGTAGTGATTTATTCATTTTAGAGTGTACTGTAGCTGTGTAATCACTGTAAACAACATCTGCTGCCTATTCTGTGCCGTATACTGTAGTATGCATGCAATGTGTGGCACCAGGTTGGATTTTGTGGGAAATGTGCCGCATTGGCTCATGACAAAAGAGAGGGATTGGTTTTTGACACAAATCAGTAAGAATGTGCTACTCTTCCAGTTCAATCTGAGCTGAAGTTTCCAGAATTTCTGGCAATGGCAGGTGGTGAAATGAATCAAAGGTTGATGGAAAAATCAGCTCCATGTTCTCCTCAGCAAACACAAGGAGGGTGAGAGATAGGGACATGCTGTGTGTGACAGCAGGAAGCAAAGGGTTTACCGATTTAAGAAGTGTTGCCTCTGTTTGGGCAAGTGGCACCTACAATTCCACCTCAATGAGATGGAGATAGAGATAGAGGCTACCAATCTCCATGACCCCAGTCTCATCAGTTGATGGTACAGAAATGTGTATTATACCAGATTTTAATTAATTTGGGTTACATTACTAAATTAGTTAAGAGGTAAAATATTTTAAAAATACAAGTTACACATTGCACTTCTAAACTGAAGTTATGAGAATGTGGATTAATGAAGAGTTCGTCCAAATGTCATTAAAATAATTGAACCAAGAAGCCCCTATGAAAATTATGAATTATGACAATGATGGATGATTCTGGGTCGACCATTTGGGGACTCCATGACTGCCTCTGAATGCAAATAATACTTTTTTTCAGCAGCCAACTCTCTTCATCCACAGGGCAGATGCATCTGATAGAGAACCAAGAGGGAATATCAGGGCAAAATATTAGCTGTGCAAGATGTGTTGGGCCAAGCTAAATTTGATTAAAATCCCTCCAATCAAAGAAAAATAACTTTAACACATTTATTGTTAGTATTAAGTGCATATATTATCTGATGTGTAAAAGTTTGTTACAGTGGTGTCAGTATGCACCATGATGGACAGAGTATGGAGATGGATTTGACATCTGTACTACAAATATCATTCTCATCTATCAAATCATGTGCCATTGAGAATTTACAGTGTCTGAACAAGCTGCTGTAAGTGAAAATTTGAGTCAGCGACTGTTGTTTGCTAAGCTATAATAATTAATGTCATTTCTTTGTGTTTGTTAAACAAAAGAGAAATGTGTGGCCTTGCATGGATCTCTGTACATACAGGCCAAAGATTGTTTTGTGGAAGAAGACACATTGTACCACCACTGTATCAAACTCTGTATAATTTTTGTTCATAAAAGACCAACAGAGTGGCGAGTCTGTCATTTACACTCGACAACTGGTGAGCCATCTAGCCAGCTACCTGTGAAATTGAAGTGATCGTCTTACGTCAATTTCAGACAGGTAACTAGCAGGTAGTTGAGTGGAAATGACAGATAGCTGGTGAACAGAGATATCTCAATCTTACAGTTTAAAGCACATTGTGTCATGTTTGAGTGTATCACCTTAAAAGCTCTGAATTGAGAACTCTGGATTCAGAGCTGTGAAGCAGTCTGTCCTGTCAGTCTGTGAGGCTAACATTTACATTAGCTTAAGCAGCTACAGAGCAGAGCTGATAACAGTATAGTTGTCCTCAGATGTGATTTAACAGCAGTTTGTCATTACCATAACTAGCCAAATATACAGCTGTGTACCGTAGGTCCTTCCTGCCTGCTGCTGTCAGACTCTATAATCAGTACAACTCCCGGTAATCTACACATGACTGTCAGTGTGCAGACTATTCGCTACTATACTTCATCTGCTGCTGTGCATTATTTTAATACATATATTGTATTCATGATGTTATCTACTTCATATGTTGCTGTGAAATATTTTTCATATACATGTATATTATATATGTGCAATATTTTTATCTTATCTATTTGTTCATACTTACAACTGCACTCAGTCACTCTATTATTTATTTCTGTCTATACTGTGTATAGGACTATTTTCTATTTATTTTTATTGTATTTCTATATATGACACTTTTGCTGGCTGCTGCAACGCTAAAAATTTCCCCGCTGTGGGACAATAAAGGCTTATCTTATCTTATTATATTTGAATATTATTAATGTTAATAAGTAATGTTAAATATACCACTAATGTATCATCTTAATAAAGTGGTAGGACTTCCTTTAGAAAGTTTACTTAGAAGTTGACATTTCTCTGACTGACACATAAAAACAGGCCTGTAAGGTCCTCAACAAGTAACTGCATTTTTTGATTCCAATAATGTAGAAAAACTGATCATTTTGTGATCATGCTTGGCACAATATCTTTAAATCCTTCAGCCTTAACTGAAGTAATCTAGTGTGTACACTATTGTCTGCAAGGACCCAATAAAACAATTCAGCCTAGATAACGGTGAACAAGCATTCACATTCTTGCACACACCAACATAAAGTTGTGCTCATACTAACCTAACACACACACAAAGACACATCAGTTGTCAGTTCTCCTGCTGAGCTGCTCGGGGCATCTGGTGCAATCTCCAGACTGAGTTCTGAATTTCTAGGGGAGAATATTTAAAGTTTCTGTCAGCAGTACGTGTTTGTGTGCTGAGTCCTGGAATCCTGGAGCCTGATGCACTGAGGGTACCTGTGTGCATTTTAATGGTTGTTATTCTGAGTGCTTGACAGTATAGTTAGATTTGGTACAGACATTCACCATCATCCAGCCAAATGTTATAATTTGTCCAATACCATTGTGTTTACTGCTATTTGCGCTAAACATGCTAACATACTAAACTTAAACGGCATACATGATAAACATTATTCCTGCTAAACATCAGCATGTTAGCATTGTCATTGTGAACATGTTAGCATACTGACATTAGCATTTAGCTCAAAGCACCTCACAGAGCCGCTGCAAAATATGCTACATTTGATAGTCATGTACCAAAGGTAAGGAGAAACAGTATTTTCATGGTGTTTTTTGTGTTATGTCATTAATCTCTTTGGTCAACGGATGGAGGAAACATTGGCCTATAATATTCTTATAATATACCAATAGTTTTAACATTGTTTTCTGTGTCTGCCAGATCGTCTCACAATCTTTGAATCTATTAGAAATTAATAGATTTTTGGTTTATAACTGTCTTTATAATTGGATTTAAGAAATTAAAACTCTGCGACTGGTTAGAACATTGATCACGGCTTTATAGTCCTAAAATCCTGTTGCCTCAAACACCTTGCAACACCATCTGTAAATATAATCTGTTTTTTAAAAAAAGGTCACGTCTTATAACTTCAAACTGGCTTATTATATATATTCTGGCTGGCTGATTATTTATATATATATATATATATATACATACATACATACATATACACACACACACACACACACACACACACACACACACACACACACACACACACAAGAAAGCTGGATTAATAACATTCCCTTACTTACAAGAGAAAATGTATTAATATGCTAATAGTAATACAAATACTCCTCGCCCTACTAATAATGCATGGATTGCTTCTAATTCATAAGCTTTTTATATCACATGTGAGTTGTGTCATTAGCTGATCCATGCAACCATGAACCATCAGTCATTTCCATGAACCTGCCTGCAGTCTGTAAAATGGACTATATTGCATCATGCAGATGTAAATAACAGTTTTCAAATGGTCAAACACAAACAGTTTTGGGTACCAGGAGGAAGGGAGAAAAGCTTTACAACACACAATGAAAGCAACATTTCAACCCATCAAAAATATAAAAAATAACATTCTTAAAGTCCTTCTCCAGATGAATCAGTCGGTTTTGCAGTTCAAACTCATCCTGCTGCACAAACAACATAACCCTGTACAGCCCAAGCAGAGACTCCTGCACAGCATGAGACCACTCCAGGACAGCAAACCATCTCACAGGTATTCAGGAACAGGTAAGTGCACACACCAGCACCAGGCTAAACGCACAGCATGTCAAATCTAAATGTACTGGAAATATCTGAGCTGACTGTCAACTGCGCTGAGTTAACTTCACTTTCAGTTTGCTCACTGCCTGCAGCCTTGAAGAAATTAAAAACAAATCCTCTCTTGCTCATTAAGTCCTTTAGCCTCTCTCTCATTCATACTCTCTCTTCCTCCCTCATACACTCCTCCTGTGTCTCAGTATATTTTATACACGTGCACATTTACAAGATTCGTTTTTCTCTGTGGTGGAAGGTCAATAGACCTTGTTTCAAGAATTTCCTAGAAATCAGTGTGAGAACCTTGAAAGAAGAGGTTGCTGATATGGAATTAAGAAAAAAGACTTCATTAACAAAAAAGCTGGTAAAACGCTTGCAATGCTTGAATAAATGAATTGTTAAATGCATTCAATTATGAAAAATTAAATATATATTAATGTATATTTGTTATGTTCAATTTTAACCTAAGAGACTTTTTAAATTAAATTTCAAGTGGACCACTAGATTTTGGTAGTATTGTTAAAGTCACAATCTCACCGCACTGGTAGATTTTTTCACTTGTTTTAAGAAAATAAGACTCTTCAGAGTCAATAATAGACAAAAAATACTTGGTAAGTTTTTTGCAGTGTGTGCAGTATGTAAAGCCTTCTACGAAATCTACAAAATAACTAGTAACTAAAGCTGTCAATGTAGTGAAGTAAAAATTACAATATTTCCCTTTGAAATGTATTGCAATATCAGAGGCATAAAATGGAAATACTTAAGTAAAGTACAAGTATCAAAAGTCATTTTTCCCAGGGTAAGAAAAACATTCATTTTCTTTTCTTTTCTTTTCTTTATTTTCACAAAAATTAAAGAAAGATACAATATATAATTTGCAAGGGAATGTGAAGAATTGCCTCAAAACCCTCCAGGGGCTTGAAAAGTGGCATTTTCCAGGCAGCATATTACAAGAAATAATTACAGCAATGAAGTATACACACTTTCTATGTATCTATCAATACTTTTAAACAGTAACAAAAGACATATAGTTTATGCCATCTGTTACTCAAGTGTAATGAATCAGTCATAGTTATGACACACTCACACACACCCACAACCACACACACATTCATAATACATGCAATTCTACACAAAAACTATAATTTACAGACTAAGAGCATACAGTCGTCTGATATGGCCTAGAGTTTACATAAGACAAGAAAGATAAAAGAGAAAATAAAACACAAATCATAATCAGACTAGGGCCAAAACTTTGGATTATTTTCATTATCAATACAAGTTATTTTCTCAATTAACTGATTCATTGTTCAGTCTATAAAACATCAGCAAGTTGTGAACAATGCCCACTACAGGGTGGCATCTTCAGATGTCTTGTTTCGTCTGCACTCTTGCCATTTTACATGGGAAAACTTCTTAAAAGATTAATTGGTTAAAAGAATTGCTGCTAATTAATTTTCTGTCGGTCGAATAATCAATTAATCAGAGATAAGATCAAATATACGTTATTAATCCTATGCAGGCAAAGTCAAGGATAACTTGCACATGTCAGCATTTACTTTTTTTCCCCTGGTGGGCCGACGTGCCTTTTTGGCCGAAACTGTATTCTTTTTTTTTTTTTTTTTGTCTGACCACCCCATGACACAGATAGATTGGCCCATTGTTTATTTTAATTGACACTAGACTGGCCCAATCACAGGGAAACCGTGCCTCCTAATGCATGTAGTCTATGGAGGCAGGAGGTCTATCCACAATTAAAATCATCAGAACTCACTGAGTTTTCAACCAATTTTCAAGCAGTTTGATTTGTTACAAATGCCAGACGTGTATTTATTATACAGGATACTTGGTTAAATTAAAAATGCGGGTTTTCATACCAAAATACATTCTTATGTAGATAGTAACGGTAATATAATATTTAAGATGAACGTACCCTATGTTATTAGTTGACAAGTATATTCTTTTTTCTTACTACATGTAAAATGGCTGCCATGATGATGTCATTTTGTTTAGAATTTTGGAAATAAATAAAGACTTAATAAAAAAAGATGTAATTACAACAAACACCAAAGTTAAAAGAGTAAGTAAATTTCTGGCAGGCTTCACAATTCTGTGTTAATTACACTTAAAGTGAAATATTCACATTTTGCTAATTTACATTTTAAGTCACACATAAAAAACATAGGTCCAGTGTTTCAGCAGGGTTGTGCAGAGTTGCAATCCTTCTGATAAAGCAATCTCACAGTTCTGTACAACAGAAAATAAAAGCACCATGGAAATGACTGCATGTGAGATGAACAATACAAATTTAGCTCTAATCTCATATAAATGGATAAAAAGAGTGATGATAATTGATAAATATAATTTTCTGCATCTTACTGATATATTACTTTGATACAAATGTTCATAATTTTTTTTCTTTCCCTGACATACTCTTAATCATTACACGGCTTTAGTGTTTTTAGGGAGTGGCATGGTTGATTGGTTGGTTGGTTGGTTGGTATACATATTCAGGGGAGCGTGAAGAGTGATCGATTGTGGTGGGCCGGTCTGGGCCAAAGTGCTAGGGCTGATATTTTTGTCCCAGTCCAGCCCTGTCTGTTAGGAAGGCAGATATGTTAGCCACTATCCCCCCAATGCAGTCATCAGCTTGTATGTGGGGCTGCTTTGATGATGCAACAAAATCAAAGAGACAGAAGAAGAAACGGCTCTATGAAGACACAGGTGTGTAGTGTCTGTATTTTCAAGTTATAATCCTTAAGATTTTCATTAATTCAAACCCCTTGTTTGATACTATTTATGGTTGGCAGCTTTTCAGCAATAGCTAATCAATGTATTTGCATTCATTTATTACCTCTCTATATGCTACTTTTTATTGTTTGTGGCAGAGTCCACCGTTCCCGTGCTGGACTCACAGTGGAAGAGGATTGACAGAAAGCCATGCAGCATGTAATCCAGTGCTACTGTTTGTAATTTGATCTCATATCAGCTTCACTGTTTACTGTTCAGTTAACTGCTCACTCTCCTACAGCTGGATCACAGCTGTATTAAGTTACTGCTAATGCTAATCCAACGTTCCCTACTGCTGCTGCTTCACAATAAAAGCATAGAGAAAAAAAAGCACTAGAAAAAAAAGTGGTGTTTTTTATTGTGAAGCAGCCACAGGAAACAGAATGTATTCGTCACAATCCTAGCGCTGACCATGATCTTTTGCTAAAAATGCAAAAAAACAGTGGATCAGCTGTTGCATGGAAAACTACTTCTGCCGTATGCAGCATCAGGTTGCAGTTGCTCATGGCGTGATTAAAAAAGGTTGATTATTGACTAATCTCTATAAACAGATATCTGCATATGAATGCAGAATCTGTAGGCAACGGACAAGATTTTGGTTTCGGAAGCGTTCTGGTTTCCGTTTGTAGTCCGAGTAGTATCGACCAAACACGTTAGAGCGGGCTTTGGTTGCATAGAGACAGAGCGCAATGAAGTCCTGGCCATGCTGGAGGGGAAAACAATTCATCGCTCTCCATTGACTTTGTATTGTGTGAAGGTGCCTCCTTGTCACTTCGGTCTGGTTGCAAACAACAGAAACATGCCCTAAGGCTGCTGTCTGGTGGGATGCACTACCAACAGGGTAAAGAACCCAGAACCCAGATTGTTTTCCCCTATGGTGGGTGTGGTTTTCAGAGTATGACGCGATGCGCACTGTCTCTATGCAGGTAAACAGAGCAAAAGAGGCGGAACGCATTGGTTGAAATGCAATCTTAGAACCCAACAGCTATCGTCTGACGACGATTTTGCTTTTTATCAATCTTGAAACCCTAGAGATTAGCTTTTTATTAGCTTTTTAAAAATGTATCTGCATTCAGTTCGTCGTCAGGCAATAGCCGATGGGTTCCTAGATTGCTTATCGGACTGTAAATAATATCCGGCGCACAGAAGAGGAAGTCTTGGCCCAGATATCCGTTATCTGGATAGCTGCTGGCTACACTGGAAGCCCCGAAACATTGGCCGATGGGTTTCGAAATTGATTATTGATTACTGCTTTATTAAAACAGCGTTTGCTTGGCTGCACTGTAAACAGATTCACCAGCTGCTCTTCTTATGTATTTCTGACAAAGTAGCTGGTTATTCTAATTCAGAGACCTGAAGTATTAAATCCCAGTTGTTGTTTCCACCAGTAAACAGGGGGTTGTCACCAAATCAGCCAGGACTGAAATCATGCTGATTATAACTTTAAACTGAAAGAAAAAGATGTAATTACCAGTAACTTTTTTGGTTCAAATGGTAACATTTTTGCAACCCAGGAGAGTCTGCCTTTAAAGGTTTTAAAAAGTTAAAACAGTTTTCTGATGTTCTGCATTATTTATATTCGCCAGTTTTACTCACAGCACTGCATTTGAATTTAAGCGTGCTGGCTAACTGCAGTGGGAATTGAACTCCTAACCCAGGCAGTGTTAGTACCATGCTCCTCCTATTAATCTACACAGGATCAGCCCCCTTCTTCTCCCCCTTTGCTCTCTGACCTCCTCATCTTTCCGGTTCACTTCAGTTTTCTCACACACACACACACACACACACACACACACACACACACACACACACACACACACACACACACACACACACACACACACACACACACACACACCTTCTCTCCCCTCAGTGTCACTCACTGTTGTCAAAACAGGCAGAGTGTTTGGGGACCCTCCATAGCAGCAGGGCGCTTACTGAACCAGCCTTTACTAGATCCTCCTATACATGCACTGCACAGTATATTCACAAACAAACATGCACACTTATAAAATGTTATGGGAGTAATTTGATCGTTTCCTCCTTGTCAGTGTACGTCATATAATGTCTCCTGACTGTCCCAGCCAATTTATTGTTCTGCTCTTTACATCAAGTGGAAAAAATAACACAAAGTCTTATGCGATTATGTGATTTCTTTAGGGGAAGACCTCTTGTGTGGGAAAATGTTTCTTTACTGACACTGACTATTTGCTGTAGCCTGGCTCAATAGCCTCAATGAAAGCATCAGAAGATAAGAATTGTTAGGCTTGGCACGGCTTCAGTTAGTTATTGTCGTGCAGGAGTGATGAATAGAGGAGGCAGAAAACACAGAAAGAAGATGAGACATGGAAGGACAAACAAACAACAATAAAAACAGATGGGAGTAGTGTGGTGTAAGAAAGCAGGAGAGACTAAAACCAGACACAGTACACACTGCAGCAGATAACAGCAATGATGGTGATCATAATGACAATGATGACAGACATTCACAGGATACATACCAGCTTTTGTCTAATGCCAAGTGTCTGTAGGGCCACACAAAACACCTCACCTAATCATTTCCAATTCTCTCACAATCCAAATCACAACACTGAGTCAATGCTAAGTATGTGCATTGTAAACAAAGCCGGGGAGATAGGCCCAATCATTTCTACGACCTATGACCTGCAGAGCAACACCATTTATCTTGGGGGGGCAGTGGGGACAGACTTGAGAAATAGCCTTTTTTGTTAGAGGGGGCTGCCGTGCTCAGAGTATGGAAGAAGTGTATGAGTGTGTGTCTCTCTCTTTGTTTCTCACTCTCACACACACACACTTGCTGATGATTCACAGGCTTTACTTTAAGCCACATGCCCCCTTAATGTGCACACAGGCAGCTACTAATGATTATTTTCATTATTGATTATTCTTGTGATTTATCAATTCATCACTTGGTCTGCAAATTTGCCCATCACATTTTCCTAGGGTCCAAGTAGCCCAAGTTTGTGCATTGTCATTACATTCGACCCACAGAGATTAAAGCATCTAATTTTCAAAGAAAGAAATACCCAGAGATCTTTGGAAAACACACAAGGTCATTTAACAACACAGCAGAACAGCACTAAGACTCTAACCATCTGGATGAAAAGAATATTCAGTCTGCTACAAAATGAAAACATTTTTTAACCCATTTCTCAAGTTGTGACTGTTTTTCCTTATCAGTCCTGGCTTTTTTGTAATAATAACAATAATAATAATAATAACTTTATTTGTATAGCACTTTTCTTAACATAGCTACATAGTGCGTTAACAAAGGACACAAGAGATAGTAATAAAATGAAAATTACAGTTGCCTGCTGCGCAGCAGTGAGTTGGGCCAGGCTAATAATAGCTAAGCTAAATGAACCTATGGAGAAGTGTGCAGAAAGAACATTTTGAGCAGCAAGAGGAAGAAGAAGTGGAAGAAGAGGAAAAGGAGGAAAAAGAGGAATAGGAGGAGACAAATGACAAATACATGAAGGTCCATCGGCAGAACGCCCCGGACCATAATTATTTAAAACTTCTTTAATTAAAAATATCTTTGAAATCAGGTGTGTCTAATACACACAGTGTAATGACTGAGTAGGCAGTAGCATGTTTATTCTGCGAGAAACCATAGATGGCTTCACACTATCACTTTTTTAAATTAGTGTCTTTTGTGTTCTGAGAATTTGTGTACAACATAGAGATGTCTGTAATTTTACAAATATTGATTGCTCCATAAGTGACAAACTGATGTTTATAGATGCTCTATTTCCATTGACTGCAATAGGTTACATGAGGATAGCATTCAAAATACTGTCAGAAATTCTATTTTTGAGATACAATTCTGAAATTTTCCACATTACATTTACCATGATATGAACATTTTGTCATTTATTTTCATGAACACTGGAGATTCATGCACGGAGAATTTGCAGTAGCTGTACAGTAAAATACACTTTACTTTTGATGTACTGTGAGCTCAGTTTTTGATAATTCCAAAATCTGGCTGGATTGTTTGTGGAGGACAGTCTGAAGATGCAGTGCAACAAGGTTAGTGTTAATTGATGTCAAAATGTGGGAGGAGATTCATTGGTTTTACAGTTTGAGAAAAACAGAGTGATGGACTTCATAATCCCTGCCAGTTCAAAGCATCTGAACATTTCTGCTCATTGGGCCTACACTCTGGTGAAAGTTTTAAACTTCAGACGGTTGCTGTGGTGCCACCATCAGGACTATTAGCCCACAATGCCAGTTGAGGAAGTGTGGCTTAGGACTGGACCTATGTGCAAAGTTTTGTTTATTTTCATGCATGGGAAGGCAGATTTCCTCGTAGGAAGGAGAAGAAAAAGATGAAGAAGAAGGAGAAGTAGAAGAAGAAGAAGGAGACTGGCAAATACAAGAGGGACTTGTCTGGCCCCTAATAAGTAAAATAATATAATACTGTACAGGTCAAATAATAACACACGTCAGTTAAAAGTCATTTTAAAGAGGTGTGATTTTTAGCTTAACAGAAAATTGGAATCATCAACATCAACATAAACTAATATATAACTGATAATAAAAGTTTAAATTTTCATTCACATTGTACAAATTGAGGGAGGAGGTTAATTTCCGGCTAGCATCTTTGTTTAGATTTGGAAACCAAGTCACAACTTGGGAAATGTGTTAAAAATGTTTTATTGTCCAAAAGACAGAACATTTTTTCATCCAGATGGTTAGACAAGTCTTTGAGGATTCTGGTAATACATTCAGAACAGCGGTATGTGTTGTCAGACCACATTTCCATGATTACCTGGTATTTTTCAGAAAATCAGATGGTTCTGTGACTCTTGAGTCCAAGGTGACTATATTCAAATTGTCTGACCAATAGTTCAAAGATATTCAGTTTGCTATAATGTAAGAAAAGAAAAAGCAACAAATCCTCACACTTGAGAAGCTGGAAACCATCAAATCTTTGGCTTGAAAAATGTCTTCAATGATGGATTGGTGATCAAAAGCAACAGATTAATTTTCTGTCAATCGACTAAGGGATTAATCACCAATCATTTCAGCTCTACATGCACAACATATAAAAATGCACAGGAACTGAACCAACAACACCCTTCCACTTCAGAAAACATCACACCTGTGGCACCCTGCATGCTGCATTAAGTCTGCTCATCTTTTAAGTAGCTGTATATGATGTTTTCTCTTTAGATGTCAGGGATAATCTAAGTCAACCAACATTTTTTTTTACATATTACGACCTGAGGATCTGATCATTTCCCCTGCGTTCAGCATCATGTTTGATTAATTTTGCAGAAATAAAGCATCATGTTGTTGATGTTGGTGGTTTTTGTGGCAGAAATGAACCTGCAGTGAAGTGGCATTAGACATCCCTATGGCTAAATTCATTTTAATATACTGAATTAAAGCTAAAATAGCTTAATAAAATCAACGTCCTTTCTGCGTAGGCTATGATTTAGTTTCTTTTGTGTTTTCCAGTGAAAATCAACAGATACGCACAAAGGGGAATTTTGGAGACATTCGCGCATGAAGCCGTATACGTTCTCAAGTGCTATGTCACACATGTATGAACACTCTAACGAAAAAAATCACTCCTAAAACCCACCTCATGTACTATTTGTGGCTGCAGATTCATAGTTACCCTTTTAATTCGTTCGTAAAGAGCAACTATGGAGACATCTGCGCGCAAAGCCAACACACAAAACAGCGATAAGACACCCACCTGAAGCACAGTCTTAATGGTGACAGGGGAGACGATAGCGGTGCATATCTTCTCGCCTTTACGCATCACCTGGCCCATGATGAAGAGCATCGGCGTGGCAAGCGCAAAGGACGCGAGCCACATGGCGCTGATGAGCTTCTTGGTGCGGCTGCGGGACATGATGCTCTTGGCTTTGAACGGGTGGCAGATGGCCATATAGCGCTCCACGCTCAGGCTGGCGATGTTGAGCGCAGTGGCATAGGAGCAGCTGTCCCGGAGGAAGTAGTAACCCCTGCACACGGCGTCCCCGAACACCCAGGGGTGGTGGAACCAGATGAAGTTGTAGAGCTCGATGGGCATGGAGAGAACGAGGATCAGCAGGTCGGAGACGGCGAGGCTGGCCAGGTGGTAGTGCACGGTGCTCTGGAGGTTCTGCAGAGTCTTTTTGGTCAGCAAGGTGTACAGGGTGATGGAGTTCCCCAGAGAGCCCACAGCGAACAGAGCCACGTAGATGACTGTGACTATCACCCTGGAGTAAACGTCCGTGTTGACTTCCAAGTCTTCTTCCTCCGTTTTGGAAGCGGCGGTGTTGTTATCAAATGGAAACAGGGAGTTATTCCCAAAGAGTATCTGCGCCATCGCGCCCAAGTCGCGCCCTGAGAGCGTGAAGTTTAAATCCATTATGCCTCTATGCGTGACAACATGGAACCAGAAAGTATGTTTGCTTCAAGTGAATGGGCATTTGATGGTGTTCACGTGTTCATCAACCGGAGTAAAACGGGTTTACTCTCTTGAAAATCGGAGGAGAGCCTCTTTTATATTTGGCACTCCAGGAGGCGTGCTCGCTATTGGATCTACTGCGATGACGCACAGCCATTCAGTGAGAGGAGCCCTTGCCATTTTGTCCGTTCATGTTTCACCTTGGAAACCAAAAATAACGCTAAGGACCAATAAATCGAAAATCACGGGCATTTAGGTACACTTTCTAAGAGACATTGTTTTTATTTTTTTTGTATGTGTCCTTGACAACCAGAACTCTCTTTTTCACTTTGTGTGTGTATGTGCACGAGACTTCTCTCTGTCCTCATCTCTTACTCAGACACAGAAGTGCAAAGAAATAATGTTAGGTGACAGCTGGAGACCCCACTACAGTGTATTAGATTGTGTTAGAGGCTGCAGTGAAGATGTGTCTTCAGTGCTAATGATCCAGTCTCAGTGTGGAGAAATATTATTACAGGACAGGCGGAGGGGAAATGTTACTCTAATGGTTACTTCACAACAGCTGCCACTGCTGGAACCAATGTAGCAACACACACACACACACACACACACACACAACATCTCTTTACATATAGTTTAACACCCAGTGGTCCATCTAAAGAATGTTCTGTCATTTCAGTTCTTTTAGTGGGCATGTATCTGCCTTGGAGCTCATTATTAATCATGTGTGTTGCATGCATAGACACACATACTGTAACACAATAAAGCATGTGGGTGTTTATGTGCTACAGTATAATATCGCCTCTCTGCTGAGGGATTCTGCTTGGCATCAACAACCTGCTGGTGCTGGTGATATTCTTCAGACTGTGAGGAAATGTCCTTGTACTTAAATAGGAAATCGCTTCATGTTTCTGGCCCCAGGGCCAGTGTCTCTTACAGAGATCAGTGTGTTTGGCTAACAGGCTGTCACAGAGTAATAAAACATATAGCATTACTTATAATAACTGTCAGCTGGTCACAGTTTAGCCTGTTTCCAGTTGCAGGATGTACAGTACATCTCTGCAGTACCTTAAATATGATGTTTACTGTGGGACAGGATGTCTTTTTACTAATGGTTTTTCCTTATCTCATCCATTTCCCTAAGGGGTCAGTGGGGTGATGGATAGTTAGGTTCAAAATTAGAAGACAAAAACATATTCGCACATTGGATTTATTTTCCCTCTCAAGTCAATTCAAGAGTAAAATTGTGTCGAAACAACGTAAAATGTGCACGTAGTGTGTTGGGTGTCCTTTTCTTTTTCACTATTCTTTTGTTCAGTAGTTGAAGGTTTTCTTTTGATTGGACATTATGGAGTCAAAGTAGTGTCAATATTAGTGACAATATGCATTTTTCACACACACACACACACACACAAACACTTTTGATTGTGTTCGCACTGCAAGAACTGGGAACGATCGTAGTTCTTAGAACGCCATTTTGAGGGACTTTTTTTAGCTCCTACTTCAGAGTAGGCACTCTCCCAACACAAGAGGAACCTTGAGTGACAGTGATTGGTCAAACACATGAGCCAGTGCAGCACCGGCAACCAGCATCTTTAGAAACATGTAACAGCTCGTAACGGTAGTCTTAAGAAATGAACATAGACAAATGGACCGACAATGATGTCCAGGCTTTATTGAGCGTATATGCGACGGGGAAACACAACACGATTTTGACTTGTCAAAGCGAAATATAAAAATGTTGTGTGTGACGATGTGAGTGGCTTATGTTACTACAGCATTCCTATTGGCAGTGCAAATGCAAACAGAAAAAAAGCCCTTGAAGGTATGTAGTTGTCGGGGGAGCCTCTCAGTGGACAGTTCCTCTCAGCGGGTCCCCAGAACTGTTTGGTCTGAAAATGTCTATTGTGTACCTGGCCAAAATGGTCCTGGTCAGACGGCTAAAAGCAACTAAAGTGAAATCATAAAAATCAAGTAAAATCATTATTAAACTGACATGTATACATTTTTCAAATATATGTCATGTTCTCTTTCTAATGACTGTTGGGTTTGATCCATTTTTGGTTGTGAGCAGACGGTCACATGGTCCTTCTCATGTCCAATAATGGTCTGCCTGGACCTAATCGATCTGTCTTGCCTCAACATTATAGTTATGTAGTTTTCATAATTGATAGAGCGCATCTTTTTGACAGAACTTCTTTCATAAATAAACAATGAAAAGACAAGCCAGCGAGCTACATCTAGTTGTTTCCTTCTTCTGAGGTTTCTTCTGCTTGATAGTAATGTTAATGCTATTATTGACCCATATTACCCAATCCCCATGTCAGGTGATCTGTGCACACAGATTTGACAAATGCAATATATAATATTTATGGACATTTATATGTACAGGAAGTATTTTAATGCTCATGCTTACATTATTAGACTAATTAAATGGAAGTTGGAAACATACATACAGTATGTAGAATACTAACAAGTTGTATGTATTTGTAAAATTATTTTACTTTTTTTTTTTGCTGCGACAGCACATTTTTTCATTCAAGTTGGGTATTATTTGTGAATAGGAAGACACATTTGTGAACATCCTAATTTATTCACATATCATCATATACATTCGTAAATCTTTTTTTGTGGATCATGAAACAGATTTCTCGCTACTATTGACACTAATTTCACTGCATAATGCACAGTGAAAAGAAAAACTTAAACTCTAAACAATACTTGGACACTGGACACACATTTAACGTTCTCCCTCATGTATCAGTTGCTAACTTGATGTACATGTAAGCACCCTACTACAGTCACTCAACATGAAAGTCATACATTATTAAGGTTAAGTGTGCACCTCTTCTCTGTGTATGCCTGAAGTACCAATACTTATAATACAATTCTCAAATGTCATTTTCTGCATGTTTGGGGAATACACTGGTTACATTTCAGTGGTGTTACCAGTGGTGGCTGGTGATAGAAAATTTTGGGGGGGGCGCAATTTTGGGGGAGACAAACAAACTGAAGCAGCACTTCATAGCTCAGCAAAAACAACAACAAACAAATCTAAAAACAACACAGCACACTGTAATGTTACCTAAACACTGGCCAGTAGCACTACTTGAACATAAATTTCGCCCTCCTTTCCTTCTGGCCTGCAAATTTCTCAACGACTTTCTGGTTAAAGTCAGTCATCTCAGTCACCAGTCTCTTTTCCATTGACAGCATGGCCAATGAATTCAGTCTCTCCTGGGTCATGGTGTTTCTGAGAAAAGTTTTAATTCTTTTCATGGTTGAGAAGCACCTCTCAGCTTCCACTGTGGTCATGGGTGTGGTGATGAGGATCTTTAGAAGAGTGACAGTCTCTGAAAAAATTCCTCCAAGATTATTCTCCATAAACAACTGGAATAGATCCACAGCACCACGACAGGCTTTGAACTCTTCCTTGCTGTAATAATAATAATAATAATATGTAGAGATGACAAAATGCCCATTTCACCTACATCACCAACAGGCAACAGTTCCATTTCTAAATATGGAACTACTTTTTACCGCCATTGTTACATTCTCATAAAAAGAGTAGGAAAATATTAGCTAGCTCCAAGGTCATTTATAGAGCCTTCTGCTGCCATCTGTTGGACAAAATGTGAATATGTAAATGCTGAAGATTAATGCTTAAGTCTTATAGCAAATAATCCTGAAGTTAAAAATATCTTTAAATTATATGCCCTAAATTGATCATACATCTGATGTAAGTAACAACTCTCTATCTAGGCTAATGCTAAATACAAGTGTCTGACCACATCTTCATAGAAAATATGTAGGAAATTCTCCTTTCAGGTTTGAGGGTGATGAGCTGTTTCAGATTTCTAATGCCCAATAGCTCTGAATATCTCTTACTAAAGGAACCAAACTGATTTTTAAACAAAGCTTGATTTTACAACACAATACAAACAGCCCAATAGAGATGCAATAGTGTCTCTGCACATAGAAGGTAAAAAATCATTCTAAATAGGATAACATATTATTTTATACCATGTAACAAACAATTAGGGGGCTTAAGAAATAACAGGTGGTTTTAGCCATATTATGCCTCTCCACTAAAGTTGTGTCATCATACAAACTACATATTGGCTAAACTTTTACACGTAAGTCATTGCTAAATAAGATGAAGAAACAGGAAGACTTTTCACAGTGGTCAGTGACAAGGGGAATAGGTATTAGGAGTATCCCTAACATTTGATATTAGGAGAAGTGAAGGTCAGGTGAAGATCTGCACATGCACCAAGAGAAGCAACATTATTTCAGCTTCTGTGTCACATGCACCCTGACTCAGGCTCAAACCAGAAACCTATTGTTAAAGCTTTTCGATTTAGTTCCCAATAAACATATTTCATCCACACAAAGTAGGTAAAAAGTTGACAAACATCCTTCCACAGACATTAAAAAGAAAATACTACACTCCATTGTAACATGGACTGTGACTGATTTCTACAACATAAACTCACCTCTATTGCAATCCTTTCATGGTCCTCTGGACTGAGTGCCCGACGCCTCTTTGTTGGCTGAGAGCCACTGCTTTGCTCAACCATGTAATGGAGAGAATTTCTGTGAAGGACAAAGACAATTTATAATAATAATAAAAGAGAAAGCGAATAATATTAAATCATATTAATAACAGGAATACAGTTAGTACCTGATCTTTTGTATGTCCTGTTGGAACTGCTGGATGCACCCATTGATATGGACCGAATCAATGTTCCTCTTCTGGAGCTTGGCATAGCTCAAAATTGACCAAGGAATGTGCAAAAGTTCACAGTATGAAGTATAAAGAATATTTGGAATCTGCGGAGATAATAATCCAAAAGGTGTGCATTAATGTCACACATTGAGACAGATGTGGAGACTGTTAATTAAGTGTACTGTCTATGGAGGGGGGATAAGAGTCCGTGTCAGGGGGCCTTGTTGATGAGGCTGGCTGCATCGGGAAGAAACTGTTCTTTTGGCAGGAGGTTTTGGTCCTAACAAACAACATCCTTCTGCTGGAGGAGAGTGTTTCAAAAAGTTTGCGTCCAGGGTGCGAGGGGTTAGCCACAATCTTTCCTGCTCAGGAAGGGATGGCTTGAGGGATGGCAGATTGCCACCAATCACCTTCTCTGATGAGCTAATTATAGTGCTGCAGTCTGGCCTTGTCCTTGGCAGTGGCAGCAGAGTGCCAGATGGTGATGGAGGAGGTGAGGATGGACTAAACGATGGTGGTGTAGAAGTGCACCATCATTGCCTTTGGCAGGTTGAACTTTCTTAGCTTACGCAGGAAGTATATCCTCTGCTGTGATTTCTTGGTGATAGAGCTGATGTTCAGGTCCCACTTGAGGTCCTGGGTGATGATGGTGCCCAGGAAGCGGAAGGACTCGTCAGGGTTGACTGGTGAGTCACACAGAATGATGGGGGCGGGTGGGGCTGGGTTCTTCCTGAAATCTACTACCATCTCCACTGTCTTGAGAGTGTTGAGCTCCAAGTTGTTCTGTCTGCACCAGGTCACCAGATGGTCAATCTCCCACCTGTAGGTAGACTCATCCCCACCAGAGATGAGCCCAGTGAGGGTGGTGTCATCCGCAAACTTCAGAAGCTTGACTGATGACTGGAAGTGCAGCTGTTGGTGTACATGGAGAAGAGTAGAGGGGGAAGGGATGCAGCCTTGAGGGGAACCAGTGCTAATGGTCTTGCACAACCACAACTGATCCCCAACCTTAACCGTGTGGTTACTATTGTAACCATGATGACGAAGGTCCCCTAACCTTAACAAAGTTTTTCTTTTTTTCTTTCCTAATCTAAACCTAACCAAGTCTTATTTGCACACACCTCACGTCATTAAAATATTTATTTTTCAACAGTGATTTGTAATGCATTTGGAAGGTACAGACAAATGATGTTATCCTGCCGATAGGGGCATTACATCAGAAAGCTTGTATGTGTGTCGTTCTAGAGGAAACGGGCCAACAAAGTCTATCATTTAATTTGGAGGTCTTGCTGTGATAGACATCTGCCCGCTCTAGCTATCTAAAATGACACATGGAATTCTGGGGAGAAACATTGGAGTACATAAAATTCCTGCTTTTTGCCTGCTGCACTAGTTAAGAGCACAGAAGCCCCCTAATTCTGGATATTATATCAGTAATGTCAGCATGTATCCTGCTGACATTATTGCTCCCAGTCCTGCTGTTTACCATAAAAAAGTACCAGACAGAAGACATATGCCAGATGTGTTCCACAAAACCTACTATTAGATGCCTTCAGAAAGTACAGGCAAAGCTTCACTCAACTTTGTAAATACAGGATTTAATTTACTTTTATATCAGCCACACAGGATCAGGAGACTGCACTGTTAGTGATTTTCTTCAGCATAACATTGCAATGCATTTTCCATCCAAAGCCATCAGTCTGCACTTCTAGCTGTCACTGAGTCACTCACTGACACTTTAAACTCACATTTAAACTGACTCGATTACACAGGAGAGTCTGACAAACCTTTGCAGTCATCACTGAACAGCCATAAAAACAGTAACAGTGTGAGCTGTCTTAACTAAAACAGACATTTCTTCCTTACGGTTTCTGTGCAAAACTATCCACCACTTTATTAAAATCCAGGTTTCTGACCAGATCACTAGATGCTAATAGCTAATTCTGCACTCTAAG
Source organism: Macquaria australasica (assembly GCA_005408345.1). NCBI lineage: Eukaryota > Metazoa > Chordata > Actinopteri > Centrarchiformes > Percichthyidae > Macquaria > Macquaria australasica. The sequence continues at coordinate 56,013 of SEMN01001108.1, forward strand.
CTAACAGGGAGGTTTCCTTTTTGTGATATTGAATGTTTTCCATGCGTTACTTTTGCAATTCCTGCAGTTTATGGCACAAAAACAACGCTTCATGTTGACTTCCCTATTAGCTTTCAGTTATTCCGGGTTTTTTTCTACACCTGTATGTGCCCACATCTCATGATGGCGACGCTCAGGTACCATAAATGCACGATGGAACTGGACCTAGAAAAAGTTCTATCTTGAAGATAAGTCATAATTCAAAGCAGTCCCATCATAAACAACTGGTGCCCATATAGTGTTTAAGATGATGGGATTCAAGATGGATTGAAAGATGAGCAATGCCAAATGTAGCGCTGAGGTCAAGGTTAGTTTTAATGAGGCTTTTTCCAAGAAAGAATGGACTGTGGCATTTACAAAGTAGGACAGAACTGAGGCTACTTATTGCTAATAAGCTTTAATGATTTGTAACATAAATGGATAGTGCCATGCCATTGTTCCAATGGCCCATTCTTCAGAAACCCCAATAGTCCGAAAAATGTCCCATTGGACCGAAAGCCGATTTGTCCGACAGCTCATTATCCGGAAAACAAACGCCCATTGCTCTGAAGGCCCATATCTCAGAAAATACACACTCTCCCTGCAGTTGTTAGTTCAGTTGGCTATCTTTCTGGCCTCATACCAAACATTTCAGGCAATTTTATTGTTGCAGACAAATGTCGAAATAAAATCATGAGAGTTTTACCTCAGTTGGTGCTTGCCCCCGTCACCCGAGTCGTTAGATGTAGTCTGATCTAAAAAAAACAACAATATAACACACTGATGGAAAAGTTGATAAAGTCTAGCATATTTGAGAATTACATTTTGAGAAAGAAAAAAAACACCTTAGAAATGACTTTTATTAGCTTTATAAAGCTGGTATTGGCAGCATTAGCATCTTTTAACAAATATTGTGTTCAGTCTGGTATTTGCCATGGAGAGACAGCAGTATGTATGCTGTTGACTTCAATGTAAGGCATTCATACTGCTGTACATACAAGAAAGGCTTTCCACTTGCACCTTCACAATGCACAAATATTGTTGCATATCTTAATGTGGAGGGAGATCATGTGTCTGCACCAAAAACCCATTTAATTTCATTTGATATGTGAAAATCAAGTTGCCTCACCAAGAGGGAGAGACTGCACTTGTACAAGCCCACAAACACACCAGACTCAACATGTTGTTTCATTTTTCCCATACAAAATCAAGGTCCGACTAAGAAAATGGCTTTACTCAAGGGCAATATTTGGTGCACAGAGAGTCAGAATCCTGTCAGCTGCAAAGTTCAGCAAAGCGTCATTCTTCAATTTGAAAGTTTTTGCATGCAAAGGTTAAGCTATTTTAATCATTGGAGATGATATCTGTTATTATTCATTACGTATGCAACTGTTGCACAAAAGCAGGAGAAAGCTGTGAAAGTCAAAATACTGAGCCTCCTGTCTGAGAGGCCGGTGACCTCCAGACCTCATATAAATGTCAGGAATACGAGGCCAATAATAATCCATTCATCCCAGTGCTACTGACCATGAGGAGGCCGTGACACTGACACAGTGCAGCATGCCCATGGTCTGCCAGCATCTATTTGTCACTGAGTGAGGGTGGATAGCAGCACAATGCACAGAACATTAGAGCCTTAACATTGGGTCCGTGTATTATCCATTGATTCCATTGTTTTATTCAATGTAGAAAATGGAAAATGAAAAAACTGATCAATAGTTTGTTTTTCCGTTTTTATGTAGACATCAAAAATCGAAAATGACTGTGTTTGTTGTCATGGTGACTTTGGAGATCCCGTGACTTTTTTCTCTAGTGCCACCATGAGGTTTACTTTTGTGGTTTTAAGTAAGTATGTCAACTATTGGATGGATAGCCATGAAATTTGGTACAAACATTCATGTTCCTCAGGGTGAACTTTTCATCTAGTGCCATCATCAGGTCAAAATTATAAATTGTCCAATACTTTGATATATGGCCAAATACTTGAAAAATTAAATTAATGTCTCATCAGCCTCAGCTGTACTTTGTGTTCAGTGCTAATTAGCAAATGTTATCATGCTAACATGCTAAACTAAGATGGTGTACAGCATAAACATACCTACTAAAAATAAGCATGTTAGCATTGTCAATGTGAGCATGTTAGCATGCTGATGTTAGCATTTAGCTCGGAGCATTGCTGTGCCAACTGTAAGTACAGCCTCACAGAGCTGCTAGCATGGCTGTAGACTCTTAGTTTTGTTTTAATCACAAAGCTGTTACGTCTTCAGGATATCTGTCATTACTCTAAACCTATTGTCGCCTAGTCAGGATATTTCTAGTGAGTCTGATAATGCATATGGGTTTATTACATAGGCTACAATAGGCCATCTATCAATGGTGTATCCGATACTGAAGCTTAATATTAACAGTAATGAAAATGTCTAATTATTTTTCCTTTTCCACTTTGCACACTACAGTGAGGTGTGTACGCTTCTCAGCTGGGGCGCAGGTTTACCACTTCAAGACGAAAACAGGAAAACAGACATTTTCGATACCCGCAAAAAGTGTAATAACAAAATCTTGATCCAATTTCTTTTTCATTATCCTTTTTTTTAGATTAAAAATCAAATAATTAAATGAAAGGATGATACACAGGCGACATTGCAAATTGTCAAATGCTTTATAGGATCAGCAAGACTAAGAAATTGTGCATCTCATCATTTGCCCTAAAGCGACGTTAATCTTAAATCTGAGAAAAATCCAGCACAAGTGTGTCAGTGGCACATAGTCCTTTTATGTGAAATGGTGGGATAGCTGCTGATATTCCTTCAATAAGTGCCTTAGTAACATCTACTTGACATTTCAGCATTTTGAAAGGTTCAACTGCCACATGAATGATTAACCAGGGACTGTTTGGTGGGTGGATTCTTCTTCTAAAGAAATGACAAGTACTGCTGAGATAGAGCCCCATCTGAGAAAGTGCTTTGGCCATCAGTACAGAGTGTGTGTGTGTGTGTGTGTGTGTGTGTGTGTGTGTGTGTGTGTGTGTGTGTGTGTGTGTGTGTGTGTGTGTTCTGAATAGGGTGTTTTATATTTCATACCTCGTGCACAGGGGACGCCTCTGAGGTTGTGGGCTATTGATTCAAGTATGCTGTGAAATTGGATGAGACAGAGTGGTTAAAGGGATTTAAAGAAATGTCAAAGTTGGATATGGGCATATGAGAAGGTCAGGGTTAAGGGTCATTTGTTAATATACACTTCCACAGTATAGCTTATGCTTTAGCAGCAGAGTCCTAAGTTGCTGCTAATTTGACGAGAGAGATTCTCCGAGGCACAGGAAATTATAAAAAAGGTCAAGAGGAATGTCAGGGCAGGGAGAAATTTGCAGTCTGGTCTAGTCCCTGAAGTACTTCACTTTTTATTTTACCTGCAATAAACTAAAACTCACGTTGTTGGCATTTTTTGTTTTCCAGCAAGCATCAACAGTGGTCACACAGGCAAAATATCACTATCACACTTTCTCTAAATAACATTCTCTCAGTAGACACACTTAACTCATGCTGATGAAAAACAAGTTCCTCACTCAGTGATCAGCATATCATGTTCTCCTGAGATTAAACATTACCTCGCTCCATGTCAGACTTAGTGACTGCACTCTAAGTACTCATTCAGTATCTTGATTTAAACCAAATCAAATAAATATAAGACAATAAGACACTACTACAACTGAAAAGTTTGTATTTGGTTAATTTCTTCATGTTACTTTGGTTCAATTTCTTGACTTCCTGATATGATCATATCATATTCATATCTCATCTTTACATTTACTCATATTATGATCCACTCACTCACTCTCACTGGTCTCATAGCTCTGAAACAGCTGTGCCAATCACAGTGAGGAATGACAACAATAGCTCAACAAATGGAAAGATACTCCTCTCGGAAACCATGTTGTTCTCTGGATGGTGCAGTGGTCGGGACATGAATAGACGGCACCACAAATATACAGCCAGAAACAGATGGTGTGTTTTTTTAGTTGTTTTTTTTTTACATTTAATTAGTATAATAATGATAGAAATAAATAATAAAAAAATTGTGATCGCATCAAGGAGAAGCTTTTTATAGTGTATAAAGCAGCTGTTGTTATACTCTGTTGGTTTTTGTTCTGTTTCCTGTTTTATTTTGAAAGTCAGCTTGTCTTGTCTCTTTAGTTCCTGCCCTCATGTGTCTTTGATTATCCTCACCTGCTCCCCAGTGCGCACCTGCCTCTGATTCCCTAATCAGCCATTTCCCTACATACACTGGTCCTCTTCCTTTGTTCCCTGTTGGTTCATTCTCTCTGAGTCTGTGGTTCCCTGTATGTCTGTTTCCCTGGTTTCCTGAGTTTGTGTAAGTTTTTGTCTCAACTAAAACATTCAAACTGCTCCTGTCTACCTATGCTGTCTGCATTTGGGTTCTTTTCCTGCTGCCTAAATGGCAAATCATTACAGTTGTCAACAACAGATAATGTAAGTCACCTGTTTTAATTTATAGACGTTCCAGCCGTTACCAGTTATTTTTTGATGCCGATTTAAACAAATCTACTGATTGAAGAGCGTTTAAGTTCAGTCAGACAACTCAAAATATTATGAAATATGAAATATTTATTATAGCAGCAGAACATTGTTAGTTTGGTGTCTATGCTCCGACCTCATCATTCCCCGCAGATATGTTTACATAGAGATATTGGGGAGTGATGAGCAAATATCTTAAACCCCCCCCAGCTGGAACCTGCAGGTGGATGCTGGGGTGGTGGTGGGGCTGAAAGAACAGACAGCAGTTGCATTGACAATCAAAGGGAGAGATGGGACATTTTTCAGCTTAAATAGACTGCCAAATTGTGTTTGGTAGATGGTTGTGGAGAGTGAGGTATGTCAGTCTGTGTATAGCAGTGCAGCTTGAGTTGACTGCCTGAACTAGCTCACAGACGTCACTCAGTTTATTTTATTTACATTTTAAGCATCATTGCTTAGCCTATTTTTGTCTATTCTCAGCCTAAAGTCTAACACATTTCCCAACAAAATGCCAACAGCCTTGCTTTGTGCTGCCTCATTTGAATGAACCTCCCATCAGGTTGTGCCTCTCCTCCCACCTGTGCACCTTGCACTTGGCACTAAAATACCACACATACGGGCAAAGTGAATTTCAAGGACAATACCAAACAGTACTGCTTGTGCTGGTTGTTGTGCCGCCATGAAAATACAGCCCATGGTTTTTAATCCATTTCTAGTCATCACCAAAGTGGTAAGATTAATCCAGTTTATATTTTCAATATTCAATCAATTAGTGGTCTATAAAAGATCAGAAAACGGGGATAATTTCCATCATAATTTCCTGAAGCTCAAAGACAAATCGTTGCAGCTTTAGTTTATAGTTATATGGCTACTATCCTGTGTGGATGGAACTCCAACAGTAGGTCATTCTGGTGTAATTATTTACTTTTTTTAACTTCATGGTTGGCTCTATGATCATAAAGGGGCGAATGTGGGCGAAAGCTTCATTTCTGATCTGCAGCTGCACTCTCTTCAGCTGCTACTGTGACTTTGCTGTTATCTTCACCCCATAACATCATCCATGCACTCAGCAGAGATGGCTGAGAGTCTGTCTCCAAGCACTTGTCTTGACAAACCTCATACTTTGATGAATGAACAGACCAGACCTCTTTGTCACTTATATTACAGTAATAATTATTTCTTAAACACTGCTCGTTTCCCCTCCACTACTGAGTACACTTAGTATAAAACTAATGTTTTTGCCTTGAAGTTTTCTCACCACACTGATGCACCAAAATTGATAAACATGCACTGTTCAAGCCCCTGGGAATATGTAATTTAATTTTAATTTTCCTCCAGCAGATGGGTTGCATCTGCTGAACTGACCATAGAAGAATTTTACTTGTGCATCTGCTTATATTTCTGTCATATTGGGTCTATTTTTGGCCCATTCTGCTGGACTACCAGCTATTTCAGAAACCACCACTGCCTTTTGATATTAATAAACATTTCAGAGAGATGGGCTCATAACTGAATGGTTTCATGCATATTTTTACATATATATTTTTGTATCCTTCTGCTATATGCTGTAACACTGAGGGAAAGAAGACTTGGACACCTGTGAAGTCTAAATGTCACAGGAAAAAGTACCATGCAAGTACAATGCAGTCATAAGCACAGTGTGCGCATGCCCACACACAAATGGTAAATGGCTGCATTTGCATAGCGCTTTTATCCAAAGCGCTATGCAAACACACTCACACACCCATGGCAGTGAGCTACAATGCAAAGTGCTGGCCTGGCCGTTGGAGGCAATTTGGGGTTCAGTGTCTTGCCCAAGGAGAAACTAACAGACAGAATGATTTTTGAGTTGTGATGTTGAAAGAATAATGAAACTGTGGAAGAAAACAAGAAATAATTCACAAAAGCACAAGGTGTGGCAACAATAGGATGGCCATCAGCAAGAAAATATCTATAATACTATAAACTCTATTCGTGGCTCTTAAGAGTCCCCTGACACACCTTGGAACAGAACACACACACACATTCACACAGCGGACCTAATTTAACAGGATGCTGAAACACAGGCTAAATCTTCTTTAATAAGAAAAATATCCTTAGAGCCATGCTGGTGTGTAATGCGGTGCAGAAATATTTATCAGTGAATATATTAGCAGTGCTGTCTGTGTGATACGTCTTTAGAGTAGCCCTTTGTGAATGCTAGGCCATTAAGACTTGTCTTAGACTTAGACCTTTTCGTTAAAGAGTAAGATCTTTTTTGTTTAACCAAAAACACCGTCGTCTTCCTGCAACAACTCACCTCCTCACCACCATCAGTCATCATCCTTTGAGCACTTTTTTATGTCCTGTCTTGGTTTACTGTTTGTGCTGTCTGTAAAAATGTGTCTAATTGTCTTTAGATGGATGTCTGTCTTGATTTTTCTGAACTGCAAAACAAATCTACCTACAAATAAAGTAACCTGAACCTCTTACGAGATTTACTTCTGTTTCTGGTTAAAAAGGATCTTACTCTTTGACAACATTATTGAAAGGATCCCTACAGAGACAGACCTTTTTGTTAGACACTTCACTATCAATCTGAGCCTGTCAGTGGCAAAAACAAGCACTTTTAGTGGACGGACTTTGACGGGTGCATTTGCCCGCAGGGATTACATTGTTGCCATTGCAGCCCGTTTCGCGGTTGCCGGCTGAGGCAATCTACTGGACCAATTAGACCCCAAAATATGTAAAAATAGAGCCCAGGTTTAAAAATATTGGAATATTAAGCTTTGAGCTAGGGTACATATATTATATATCCATATATATAGGCCACATTTCATTGTCCACAGACCACTCACTGTCCATTCCCATGACCTTTACCTTTAGGACTTTGTTTTCTTACCAATATCACAGTTCTCACTTAATAAAATCACCTTCTAGCGGTTTTGGATTGACACTCAGTCTTTATCTGGTAACACGTGAACATCTGTTGAGCCATAAACACCATCTAAAGTGATGCTTTTTATTGCTCCTGGTGTTGCTTGGCTGAGTAGGAGCTGGGAGTACATTTTGAGCAGTTTTATGCTCTGGTACCCTGAGTCACCCTATTGCACTGTACCTCTGTCTTTGCGTCTCTGTGGCTTGTTTTCCACTATGTATTAATGAGGTTACTGTCCAGGTGTTTGCTCAGTGCTCAAATGTGTTACACTTGCCCTCGTCAGGAGAGTAATTATGTTAACTGGTATGAGTGAAGACCCATATTTGAATGTATACCATGTATGTAATTACATGGACCTTCAGGTTGCTTGTGTTTGTAGTGGAAGAGGCAGATAATTATATCCATCAAAATGCTCAGTGACTCACCACCTCTGTGTGTTCTTGTCAGCAACACTGAGCCTGTGCTGGCCCTGCACTCTGCACAGACAGAAAACCTTGAGAGATGCAGAGAGGGATGGAATAAATTGAAGTCATAAAGTTGAAGCAGTTAATTTAGACACTGCTCATACTAGTGAATAACAAATTAAATATGGAAAATAAGCATTTCTTTATGGGTAATGATTTCTCCCTAATGAAGCCAGGAGTAGGAACAGTCATTGGAAAGGACATTGGAAAGGAGAACTTAATCATACACTGGCAAATAACAATCCTGAGCCCCAGAAGCAGTAGATTTCTACTGAATTTAAATATTTGACTACAGCCAGTAAGGAAAACCGCTTGGAATAATGAAAAGCTTTATTCATATACCTGAAACAAGAAAAGACTCATTTAAATCAAAATTCATGAGGCAATAGTCAATAATACAATCAACAGACCACTGAAAGGATACTTGAGGGGTGTCATTATACTTTCATTAGCACAAAAGGCCTTTGTATTTCACAGACATTGTGGAACACGGCCAGTAATACACTGGTAATACACGATCCATTTACATCTGAGGGTGCCTTGTTGAGGCACTGAGAGCTCTCACAATGCTATTGATCATGTAACCTCAGGGGATATAGTGCTGATGGACCCAGTAGGATGCTGATGCAGCAGTGGAGAATTCTCAGGTCTGGGAAGAACAACAGAGGCCTTATAATTTGAAATGGATCAAGCAGGATCAGAAGCAGACAATCCCGCATGTCTTCGATATCCGACCTACCAACAGCTGAGGAGTATCCACAACACAGAGGAACAACAACAAGCATGGGACACTTAAGCAAGAGAGCAGAAATATTTTGATTAAAACAATCATTTTAAAAATAGATAACACAATGGTTGGAAATAATCAGTAAACTCAGAGCATACTCGCGGTGTATGTATGCGTATGTTTTGATTGTGTGATGAGAAATGAAGGTGTGTTAATCAGTAATCAGAAATGGTAACTTGGTTGATTGCTGTTAAAGTAATGAGAACGAAATAATAAAATAGTTTGGCAGAATCAACAATTACCACAGAACCATGTTGATTAGAAGTGTAATGTTTATTCTTAATGTTGTTTGTGCTGTAATCTTTCGGAAAGAGGGACATTTAAAAAAAGACAAAATGGGTAAAGAAATGAATTGTACTACATCAATAAAAATGTAACTAAAACAAGCCTGCTCAGTTCATAGCAGAATAATGGCTTACAGTAAGCTACAGTGGGATATTTAGATGAGACAAAACATCCTTGTCCTCCTTTTTTCTTTTTACAGTATGGCTTTCAAATAGCACTAGCAGCTAATATTAACATAACATGTAAATGCTGGTCTGACGTCAGTACATCAGAGATCCGTGCTGACAATAAACTGACAGAGAGCAGCACGTGTGTCTGTTGTGTTAATGCTAATAAGAAATAATGCTTCTGCTTCCTGCCATAATGCAAATATTGGAGCTAACGGTGTCACTGTATTAACCATTTAACCAGTGGTCATTCATGCAGCCTGATAAAGAGAGACAGAAAAGTAGAGAGGAAATTATGCACACTGGAGAAAAAAAGACAAACTAATTTAATTTTGTATGGACATGACTGGTATAACGTTTTAACCAGAGATCGTCTTCCTTGGGTAAAAGTGAACACACCTGTGTCTAATAGGCAATTTATGTTGAAACGTCACATCATTATCTTCTAATTGGACAGACCACAATAGACACAGTCCATGCATGTCAGATTTGCTGATTTATTAGCGAAATCATAGGAGACAAAGAATGTCATTTAAAAAATGTCTTTACTTATTGGTGTACTTGATAGATAATATTAATGTAATATTTTGTGATCACACTTGAGATGCAGACTGGGAATATTGCCTCGGTGTATACTGTATGTAGTAGGTTATCTAATGACTCCCATAGCTGTTACATGTTTGTATGTTGGGGTCTCTATTCATTATGTTTCTCCACTCATTTATTCAGGTTTTTCTTTTAATTTGTCACCCGTCTGTATTTGTTTTTAGCCACTTAAATGATTTCCAGGACACAGCAACTGTTTATAGGAAAGTACTGTACAGAAGAAGCAGATTGCACACAGGTGGCTTGTGAAAAAAGGGAAGAAAATTACAGTTTTTCAGTGGATTCATAACTGATGGTGATTGGCAAACCAATTAATTTTATTTATTTCATGTTTATTTGTATAGGGAGAAGTATGTAGCATAAACCAATGCCACACACCACAGCACCACACCAATTTGCGATGCCCGTCCCTGGATTGGCCTTTAAAATACATAAAACTCAGCAACAAATACACAAGAGACAGTGCAAAACACAAACTCAACAATAAGTACATACATTAAAAACACAAAACTTGTCCTGGGTCAAAGGACAGCTAAGGGATTTTGATTTTGTCATATTTACCTGCTACAACTGAAAACTATATCCTACTGGTATTCGACCATTCATAGTTTTTCCTCAGTGATGTAAAAATAAGGTTAGTATTTGTCTAAACTAGGTCCATATAGATGAAGGTTCTTTTCAGTTGCAACATTTTTTACATTTAAGGCCTCACACACACCAGGATGGAAAACTGTGAAATTTTGCTGTGAAAAAAATTAATTTCAATCAGAGGATCCACTCAAGTAGGGGAAAATACCATGCTAAGCATGTTTAGCAGGTATAATGTTTACCATGTTCACCATCTCATAAACCAAAGTAATGGATGAATTAAAGTTGGTTAGCGTTAGATGAAACCTTAAAGGATCACCAAAGTTATTAGAATTCATCCTCCAGGGAGCTTGAATATCTGTAGCAAAGTTTGCGGCTATCCATCCAACAGTTGTCAAGATATTTCACTCAAAACACAAAAATGTCTCATACTGGCACTAAAGGAAAAGTCAGGGGATCACCAAGGTCATCGGGGTACATCATTTGGGAACCATGAATTTTGTATCAGTCCATCTCCTAGATGTTGAGATGTTTCTCTGAATAAGTGAAACTTGGCCCTAGACTAGAGGTAAAGTCAGGAATCACTGAAGTCTTTAGAATTAATCCTCTGGGGACCATGAATTTCACAGCAATCTGTCAAACGTTTTTTTGAGATATTTCATCAAAAGTGGTGGACCGACTGACATTGCTGCACACTGCTAGCACGGCTAAAAACACATGCCGTCTCAATGGTAGTGTTGTGTTTTTAAATAGCGTTTTTACCTGCCTGAAACAAAAATTTATCGTTCGACTCCAGACTGTACAGAACTCAGCTGCCAGGCTTTCAACCAGAACCAAGAAATGTGATCACATCCCTCCTGTTTTAGTTTCTTTACACTGGCTCTCAGTATGTTTTAGAATAGATTTTAAGATTTTATTGATTACTTTTAAGGCTCTTCATGGCCTCTCTCCCTACTATATCTCTGACGTCTTAGTACCGTACGCGCCGGTACGTACTTTGTGATCCTTGGGCAGAGGTCTTTAGTCTGTTCCAGAGGCCTGGCTGAACACTAAAGGGGACAGAGCATTTGCAGTCAATGCCCCGAACCTCTGGGACAATTTTCCCAGTCAGTGCTCTCCTTCAAGTCCCTTCTTAAAACATACTTTTATCAAGCCTTTCCTTATTTTACATGAGTTTAAATTTTTTCTTTTAACTGTCTTCTATTTCCTTTAAAATGTTTTTATTTTGTATTGGTATCTGTTATTATTATTATTATTATTATTATTATATAAGCAGGTGTTCACACCTGCGTTAAAACAACCCAAAGGACTGCGTGTTGTTTTAGGTACCGGTTAGACAATGAAATACAATCTAGGAAATCCAGTTTGAGTAACAGTTTAATGCTTTTTAAAGGTTCGTCAAATGCCCTGAACACTGAACAGCGGTTTATAACACGATTTTAGAACTCGGGAAGGTTATCACAGAAGCAACTATTTTATCTTTCATTGTGATGATTGTAAATAAAAATACAGTGTTCATGTTGCAAAGTAATCTACCAGGAATGTACGCTGACATGTATTTGAATGGCAGCACTTCCAGATGACGTTGTGTTGCATTACGGCAAAAGTTGAGCACGGTTCAACGTTTTTGCTGGACAACCCTGCGCTTTTTTCTCTGAGCCCTCTGCATTAGGCTGGCTCCATTCAAATGACTGAGAGGGTTGTGGTGACAGTCAGTCTGAACACGGCCCAAGTCAAGATCAAGAAAAGAAGAACATGAACTGACACAATGAGCATAATTGTTTAGGTAGGATATAATAGACAGAGCTGATATTTAAAAACAAATGTCCTGCTAAAATTAAGTAGTTTTTCAAGGAATTAAGTAACTAAGAAAGTCTTTGAGAGTGAAACATTCTATGAGCAGCATTTCCAATTTCTCCAGTATATCACCAACATCGTGCATCATTTCTTCCTGTTCCAAGAAATTACTAAAAAGTACCTACATAGAGGTCACAGCTAATATTAAAATCAGATGCAGCAGAAATCAAATGAAGATGAAAATAAGAATTTCAATTATACTGAGTATGACACATCTCTCTGTGAAATGACAAATCATTGCAGTGCTATACTATGTCCATATACAGGAAATGGGCAAACTCCAAATAATACATTTCCCAAAGCCTAAAAATGACAGGAAAAATAATGTTTGTCCTTCTGTTTCAAGTCTGAAAAAGACATACTGAAAAAGCAAAGGCAATACTGAGAAACTACACTGAATACAAAATAACATTGATAAATTACATTATAAAGAGATTCCATTTGTATTCATGGCATCCTGTCAGGATAAATAAGCCCGGGACCTGAGGCCTGTCTAGCTATTCTAAATAGCTGTTTTTGTGGATTAAGGAAATATGTCCATTGTATATGTGTATATATACACAATTTTAAATACTTTTTACCCAAACATTTGACTGACATGTGGGTGAATGGAAATAATCTTTCACTATTGCTATGAGGCATAAAGACAGCCTAATATAAGCTGCCATTTTACATTTATTTTGGCATTTACAAATGAAATGATCTTCTGCTTTATTGGAACATTTGGATCCTGAATGTCCTCCCTCTCTCTCCCCACAAACACTATCATATTTTCTGTCTTATCTTTTAATAAAGACAGAGCTCCAAAACAATTCTCGAGAACACAGTGGAAGAAAACATGAAAAAAAGTCTGTGATAAGACATTGTTCTGTGTCAGTATTATGCATTCTTCTTATTCAGAGTGTGACGGCCCAGGCTCACTGAGCTAGACAAAGAGGGAGGCCACACAGAATTAAAAGTAATTTAAACAATCTTGTTTGAAACTAAGACAAAAGCAGCATAATAAATTAATCTGTAGTCTCTACGTCAGTGATGGTTCCAATGTTGACTGAATGAGGCAAAACAAAAACCAAACCAAAAAAGGTAGATAATTATTGTGAGGGTGAGAGAATCAGGAGCCAGCCTGAATAACCTCAGCCCAGCCTGCCCAGGTGCAACACAGGTGTGTTCCTGGTTTTCTGTCTGTCTCTCTGTGTGTGTCTGTGACTGGGCGTGGCTGTAAGATTCCAGCACCTAATCATCCACCTGCGCGGCTGGGGCTCATCACCTAATCATCCCTGCAGCACTTAAATACCTGGCTCAACTCTCCAGACTTCGCCAGATTGTGCCAGTTGCCAGTTTGACACTGCCACTACCCAGCCAGTCCTCCCTCCCGGATTCCCCTCGCCTGCTCTGCCTGTCTTCGCTTCCATTCCACGGGGAGATTTCCTGGCTCAACTGGCTCACCGTCTCCAGCCTCCTTCCCTTACCACAACCCAGCCACAATAAACTGTTGTGTCTCTGCAATACGCCAGTGTTTCGTGTTCACTGTCTTCGGGGTCCCTTTTGACATGCCTTATAACAACCCAAGGTTCAAAACAAAGGAAATGGCCCATATGGGATGTGATATTCATCTGTCAGGAAGCCTCGGATTTAAAGAAATTTAGAGCTGCAGACTTGCCTGTAGCTGTTGACATGCACAGTACAGTAACAGTGAGAAGAAAAACCCTGTTTTCACTAAAAACTCATGATTAGAAGTCTTCACAAAGTGCAATGTAAATTTTCAGTATTTATTTTATATAGTGTATCTCTTATAATTTTGGCACTTATTTAGCTCCCTCCAGTAACCACAAACCCAGCTGTTCTTGTAACAATGCCAACCACCTGCAGACAGCACCATATTAATGAGTCAGTCAATATACAGGCACAACAATAGAATGTTTAATTTGGCTCCTAATACAATAGCAGTATTCAACGAGGGGCTACAGTAACTACAATACTTCCCCAAAAATAGAATTAGACATGAGGAGGCACAATTTAGCATGGCCTGAAAGAAAGCCCATTTTTCTTACTTTTAAGTTTTCTCCTATCTTTGAAGTTCTCACTTTCAGTGTGAGTCTTAACTCGCTGAGTGCATGTAAAGTACTCCGCTGTGTGGTTTCCTGAAGCATGCAGATCTTCAGAGAATGACAAAAGCTTGTTGTCTTCCCTCTGGTCCTTGAATTTGTCTGATGTTGTGCAAGGTCTGTTTATTAGCCAGATCACACATCATTCACAAATCTCAATAAAAACGCTGGAGATGCCGCATCGGTCCATCTGTTGTAATGACCAAAAGCAAGTTACAGTGATTTGCGATCACTGTGCTGACAAATTTGGGTTTGGTAGGTGTCAGTCTGTGAGAAGTTACAGTAGCCTATGTGTAAGATAAGAAGTATTAATACATTTCGAAAAAATATATATAATTCTGACATCTATAACTACGGAAGCTGAGAATGGCTGTGCTTGTAATCTTTTTTTTTTTTTTTTCAATGCCGTTAATGCCGAAAAACAAGCTTTGTTATCTGGAGATAATGAGATAATCAACCTGTTATCATGAGAAAACAAAAGGTTGTTTTTCTCTTATTAGCTAAATGTTTATCAGAGATCAGGAGTGCCATGCCAGCATGCATAGATGGCATCTTGACAACTGTAGCAACTGATTTAAGCTGAAGATGTCAGATCAAGGAGTACCCATTACTGATCATGGCATCAGACTGTACTTCAATCAAGGTCTAACACAGGCAGAAATTGCATTATGTCTTTCTGTAACATTCAGATCAGTCCTTGTCATCTAAGGAGAAGACTACGAGATAAATTAACCCGTTGTCACGAGAAAATATGCTTTGTTATCTTGAGATAATGAAATAATTAACTTGTGATAACAGCATTAAAAAAATAGCAAGCATGGCCGTTCTCGGCTTCTGTATATAACTAAAAATTTCAAAAATGACGTATAAGAAAAATACGTCATTTTTGAAATTTTGTGTGTCTTGTTATTATTAATAATAATAATAATAATATAGTTTACAAGCAATATAATTTTAATATATGGGTTAATCTGCGTTATATACAGAAAGTGCCGGGTCGACCCAAGGTATATAGGATTGTTTGAAAAAACACCAAGGGACCCTTCCTCGCTTCTCACTCCCCCCAAACAGAAATAAGGGAATTGTACTGGCCTTCAAGATGGCAGACTGGATTGATTTTCGGGTCAAGCGAGGATCAAATGAGGGAACTGGCATGTACCCATAGAGATTTAAAAATGCCTGTAGCCTACTATAACAGCTCACATGGTAAATTTAGTATAATGTACATTTCCACAACACTAATTCCATCAGTATCACAACACTCAACATTCTGCTGCTCTGAGTTTCTCTTTTTAACAGAAATAATGTTTTTAGAATTTAATTAATTACAGTCATTTTTTTCTTTGCCGTACTCCCAATTGATGCTAAGCTAACACTCGCGGGTGTCTTTTCACATTAAAAGCCAACCTATAAAAGCAAGGCTGAAGCACTTTTAATGTGAAAATTCTGGAGGAAGTGTTATTAGTGCTGAAAAAATGGACATTATATTGAATTTATCAGGACTGGTAAACATGGAGGAAGCTTTAATGTTTGCATTAACTATGGAAGAGGGGGAATTAGAAATAAAGGCCTGTTTCCAATATAAATAAACCCTAACCCAAAAAAGCAGTGAGGAGGCACAATTTAGCATGGACTTCTGCGGCCTGAAAGAGAGCCTATTTGTCTTACTTTTACGTTTTCTCCTATCTTTGAAGTTCTCACTTTCAATTTGAGTCTTAACTCGCTGAGTGCATGTAAAGTACTCCGCTGTGTGGTTTCCTGAAGCATGCATGTGTTGTCTTTGTTCTCTGGCAGATCTTCAGAGGATGACAAAAGCTTGTTGTCTTCCCTCTGGTCCTTGAATTTGTCTGATGCTGTGCAAGGTCTGTTTATTAGCCAGATCATTCACAAATCTCTAATACTTTTTGAGAAGAAATTTCACTGCATCTTTCATTTTTACTTTTAAAAAGGAGTGATCTGTGATATTTTCCTAATTTACAGTGAATCAACCACCCTGCACTCAATTCTTTCAAGCTCTTATTGCTCTTTTAAATACCAGGTGTCTGGTGCGTTTGTCCTGAAAGTAAGTCATTTTTGGCTGCATAGGAAGTGATGTTTTTACATTTTGCCAAATCAACAGTGGTTTGTTTGGGACAGCGGTTCGGAATGCTGTGTAGGTGGCATTAGCAAAAAAGAGACCAACAAAGAGACAGTTAATGATCCTTGGGAGGTGGAATCTCAAACACTGTAATAAAAGACAGTGGCCCTCAGAGCACAACACACTGCAGCTTCAGAAAACACATTCAAATAGACAAAAATACAGACAGACATAAATGAAGAAAACCATTTTCACCCATTTTACGACACCTATGTAGTTTAACAAAACAAAAAGAAAGCAAACAAACAAATACAGAAATCCACTGAAAATCCAGAAAACACAATCAAATAGAGAAAACAAAATTACTGAAATCACAACCAGATATAGAAAACACACTGGAAATACAGAAACTTCAAGCAAATACAGAAATACACTGCCACTATTGCAGTGACAACCAAACACAGAAAACACAACCTGCTGCAAATATCGAAAACACAACCAAATATACAATTACGCTGCAAATGAAGAAAACCCAACCAAAACAGAAAACCCAAGCAAATACAGAAAACACAACAAACATGCGGAAAACATAACCAAATATAAAATCACTCTGTGTATACAGAAAACATAGGCAAACACAACGATAGCCTGCAAATATTTCTGTATACAGTTTTTTTTACTATTGCTAAAACACAATTTCTGAAACTAGGGCCCTGTTTGTTGAAACTCTATACACAAAAAACAAACATATACACATCTCTTGCAAAAGCAAACACTTCATTCAAACTTTATAAACCTCTAAGAATTTTATTTTTGCATCAAACTTTACACACAAACAGCAAATAAATTTCCACATGCTAACTGCACACTGATGTGCTAAGTATAAAACACTTATCTAGAGGCATTTTCATACGTAGCATGCTGTAAATATAGACTATGAACACATGCAATGGGGAAACAAACACATTTGTTTATTTAATACTCAAACTCATAACAGTATCAGACAATTACTTTAACTGAAGATGACATGAACATAGTTACTGTGTTGTACTGTAAACAAACTACAGTATATTGCAATTACAGTCCATCCCCCACAGCGCGTCATCAACATCACAATGTCCTCCTCCTCTTACTCGAACACCTCTTCCTCTAACGCTCTCTCCAAAATTGCCCTCCATTGTTGTGCACACCAAAGAGCAAACCTGACTCCTATTTATAGCGTTCAAGCTTTGATTGCTAAGCGCTCCAATTGGTTACAGGTGTTTTGACATGTGCATTCTGGGTGCAGGTGATTGATAATTGAGTGTGGTATTTCAATGGCAGTGTTTAGCAAACAACACATGTAGGCCTTTAGTTTTGAATGGTGGGACTAATTTAGATAACTGTGTGTAGTTAAGTGTGTTTTAATATTTCAAACTTAGTGTTAAGCAGACAAATCATTTGTGGTTTAGCATAGCTGGTCAATACATAGACTAAATGAGTTAGTGGTTTTAATAATTAACATTTTTGGTTAAGATGAGATCAATTGTGAGACACTGCAAGTAGCGTTACAACTGGAAAACGACATTCAAAAGTTTGGGAGCATTTCAATCAGATTCCACCAAATAAGGTAGAGTATAGACTACTTCTGATGTACAACTTTGTATGTGCCATTAATAACATGGGTTGTGTTTTAAGAATAGAATTATTTTAAGATTTGGTGTTTGCTGTGCTTCAATAACACTACCTCATCCATGTTCAGACATCATCAAATCTTGCACACCAAGCCAACAGCAACGAGCCTGTCAACGCTGGATATCCTGACGATCATCATTTTTTATTATCCACACATGAGCTTCAATAATAATGTTAATATTAATTCTCTCCCTTACAGTGTCCAGAAAACAAAAGGTTGGATGAGGCCTTGGTGGAGATGATTAAGGATAACCAGCCATTCTGTGGATAGAAAGGCACTGAAAGCTCTGGTGGAGGAAAGGTATAAGACAACCAGAGAGAAGGCCATGGCTGAGGTGAGGCAGGCCTCTGCTGTTTTGACGGCTGATTTGTGGATGTCCATTAACATGGATGCCTATCTTGCTGTTGCATGCCACTTCATAACTGACAACTTGAAGCTGACCACTGTTCTTTTAGGGGGACAGAAATTTCCGTTGACTCACAGCAGCTCACTTGGCTGAAGCTACTAAAAATGGAGACTGTCCTCCCCAAAAATATGTCCGTATAGGTCGTCAGCAGCTTATTACGACCCATATTTACGTATGTACGGCGACCTCTAGTGGCTGTAGTAATTATGACGGGAGCAATGGCAGAAGTATAAAGAACGACAAAGTCCGTCATAGGGAGGGGGTTGGGATGGATGGGTCAAACAACACAGGACTTTCATCCAGGAGACCGCTGTTCATGTCTCCCGTGAGAAACTGAAAGTCAACCTTGACTTATTTTAACGTCACTTAACTTACTTAAACCCAAACCATTATCTTATCCTAAACCTAACCAAACTGTGACCGTCAACCACGTCACAACGTTAACCACGTGTTTATTTTTGTCACTGACAACGACAAATGTCCAGTACGTTTAGGGAGTCATTGGCAAACAACCTATTCTGTCATTTTTGGAGTCATATCACCTGCACCTATGGGTGCTAATTCAGGAAACGCTCCATTGGTTATATTGGAGGTTAGGAATGACCTTCTTAGTCATATGGGTTGGAGGACTTGTTGTAAAAATGTGATCGCAGAGTGGAGGATCACTAAAAATCATGATCACAGATGGGGCCCATAATATAGTAGCTAACATTAACCAACTTAATGTCAAATGTATTTACTGTTTTACTCATGTTTTAAACCTTGTGGTTAAAAAATAATTGGTACAAACCCCAGAGCTGGAAAATATCCACACACGGCCCCTTAAATTGTGGCACACTTCAAATCCAGCACCACAGCCAAAGAATATCTGTGTGCCATGCAGACCACTATGGGCACAGCTCAAACTCATTCTAGAGCATGGTGAAGTGCACCTATGCTATGCTACAAAGACCAAAGAGAACCACTTGTTGCAGCCCTGGTCCTTCTAAGCACAAACATCAGGCCTTTTAGTGCTGAGGAGTATGAGGCAACCCATCAGAGCCTAACAGTACTATGGCCATTCCACCAAACTACTGTTGAGCTGTCAGAGAAAACAAGGGTGTCAGAATCCAAAGCCATTCCACTGATAAAAATGTTAAAGCCATTTATTGCAAGACAATGTGCCCAAATGCCTCATGGTATTGGAACTAAACTGGCCCAGATTCAAGGAAGTTGGGTTTTGTAACCCAAGCTATGCTCAAGCAGCAGTAGACAGGATTAAAAGAGTGTCAGCCTCATTGAAAATGAGCCACCAGCAGAAGTGTTTCTGCACCAACTGCAGGGACCTCAGCTCAGCCACCAGAGTACAACCTCTAGGCCCTGCTGGACAGTCATGTGGATGCACAACAGCATGTCACCACTGCCACTATGGAAGTCCAGAGGTACAGTATGTTGTAGATTTACTGATTTTTTTAAAAATGACTTTGTTCCATCATGAATAATCTTTGTCTTTCTGCCTACCTAGGTATTTGAGAGGACCGAAGCACTGGGTCACCCGCAACACACTTTACCCACACTATCTAAAGTTGCCTCTCGGTACCTCTGCATACCAGCATCCTCTGTGCCGTGTGAGGGGATTTTTTTTCGAAGGCTGAGGAAATTGTCAGCCAGAAGAGAAGCCACCTGAAGCCCAGCACAGTGGAGCAAATTTTCTTTTAATAAAAACCTGTGAAAAAAACAAATCCCTTGTGCTTTCACTTTGTCCCTGTGCAGCCTAATCATATCACAATCATTCCCCAAATGACTGACTAAATCAAACTGTCTTGTCATATGAATATTAACCATGAAGGAAAAATGCATGAGCCCATAGAGCCCATAGGTTACCACTGAAGGTGAATAAGGTACATTAATACGTCAAGCAAATTGATATGAAGGCTAATTGAACAACACATTTGATTTATTTTACTGTAGTATATTGATACAATAATGTATACATTTACTGCAGCACTACTATAAATGAATAAGAACAATAGTAGATTAAGATGAACACGCAGCCTTTTATAGACATTTATTGCGTGTGTGTGATGTGTGGGATTGAAACAGTGAGGTGCTGTCAGTGCTTCTCTTGAATGGCTGCTTTAATTTCTGTGTGCCACCAGATGTCGCTGTTCTTGCTGAGAATGAAGCTCCGAAACTTCAAATCTTTTCCCAGCCCCAAAGCTTCATGAGGCTTCCCCCACCCACCTCCACAGCAAACATACACAACATGCTGCAAGACACAATCAAAAACAGAAATGCTATGCAAATATAGAAATGTAACGAAAACAGAAAACACAACCAAATGCAGAAAACACAAGCGAAGAAAAAAACAAACAAAACGCACTTAATAATAAACAATGCAGAAACACAAGCAAACACAGAAACCACAACCAAATACAAAATTGCTCTGCGTATACAGAAATTACAAGCAAATACAGAAACACGCTGCAAATACAAAAGAATCAAGCAAACACAACAATGGGCTGCAAATACAGAAAGTAAGCAAATATAGAAATGCGCTGAAAATACAGAAAACAATGTAAGTTTATTTTAGTTTTAACACTGATTGCATGATTTCAGATATTATTGCAGATATTTGCCATACACTTTGCTAGCCTCCCAATTTAAATAAACTGATGAAACTGTCATTAATTCTGTGAGATACAGGTTATGTTAGTAAAGTTAAGCCAGCCAAGTTATGTTCTTTCCATCCCACCCACCCTCCCTCCCTCATTCTTTCCTTCCTTATGTTTATTGTCCCTCTTTGTTTTTCTTCTTTCTCCATTTATTTTCCATCTTAGTTTTGTAGAGCCTTACCAAATGTCACAATCTCTCTCCCTACACACACACACACACACACGACATTTCTACTGTCTGTCTGCACAACATTGTTTCCTAGAGTTTGTTGTATTCCTTCCAGCCTTCCTATAGGTTTGCACGTATTGTAGGGCATCTGCACATTTTGACAAATTACAGTTTTGCACTGATGGCTCAGGGGACACTTCAATTGTCTTGATAAACCATTCTTTCCCACCATGAACACACAGAAAAACGTCTCCCTCACACATAAATGAAAAAAAACAGCTTCTCCAGGACAGTCTCTCAACAGCTCAATCATCTGTCCAAACAAATCACTTGACGTTCAGTTTTATTTCTCTGCCACTCTTCAACCTCTGCATATCAAGCCACATTTTCATTGCCTATTCCAAACCCTCCATTTTCATCATAGTTTTTGTCCTTCCTGGTATTTTCCCCCCCCCCAATTTTTTGACCGCTCATTTTCCCTCGTAACCATCAAGCTCTCCTTCTCTTCTGTCACTCTTACCCTTGTTGAAATGTGGCCAGAATACCAAAATAACCCATTCAGACAGAGCTGGTGTTGCTTTGCTAAAAAACTAAATTACTTGGAACTTTAATATCGGTAGCAAGTTGATTACTAGTGGTCGAGGAGTGTATTCTGGTAAGATATTGTATACATCATGTAAAGTAAAACATTTACAGTAGATTTTGCAAATTAGACTCATTGGAAATTTAATATACTACAATGTATAATACTACCAAGTATTTGATTGTACTCATATCTCCATGAATGAATGTCTGGATTATAACAATAAACACTTCTGTCTATGAAATTTCCAGAAACATCTTTATATAAAGACAGTGCCTGTCATGATCCCTAGGACTCTGTGTGTTTTGTCTTGTTTCCTGTTTTATTTTGAAATTACTGTTCTTGTTTCCCTGTGTGCCCTTTATTTCCTGTCTTTGGTTTCCCTCCGGTGTTGATTGTTTTCACCTGTGTCTCGTGACTCACCTCTGTCTGTTTCCCTCGTTGTCTCTATATGTACCGGTCCTCTCCTTTTGTTCTTGGTCGAGTCATTGTTGCTGTTCCTGGTGTTCCTCGTGGGCTCCTCGTGGTCTCCTGTGAGTCAGTTCTCGCTTTTGTAAGTTTGTCTTGACGTTAAAATAAACCTTTGGACTATTCAGCCTCCTAGCCTGTCTGCATTTTGGGTCCTCTCCCTGCTGCCAAAATGGCCCATCTTGACAGTGCCAGGCAAAATGCTACCATTCTTTTCAATCCAATTCCGCTTTAACAAAGTGTTTGTCACAAAGACACTTTACAGACATACAATTTAAAGAAAAAGGAATTAAGGCATCTGTTGAAGTTTGGGGGTATCAGAACATTAGCCCCAACAATGGCAAGGCTATAACAACAAGGCCTATTCTTATGACTTTCTTGTATGACAAATTATTAGGAGTTTGCGTGTGTGCTTTCCTACCATCTCCAAGTATCCCAGCCTGCAAACCCTATCTGTGGACGTACAAAAACCTCCCCCCATCCCACACAACTATGAACCATTTCATATTTCAAATGACTGCCCATCCTTCTCAAGTTTCACAAATGAAATCAGCCTTATAAAAATTATTTGGTTCTTCTATATGAACAAGAGCATAACAAAGAATTTTGCGAGAATAACTACAATTATAGGTGATGGCACCCAAGAAGTTAAAATCCTTCAGGACAAACAATCGAGCATGATTCACCAGTCAAACCCATCAGATCCCTGTATCTCTACAGATTGCACAATGTAATGGTCGTAACTGAGGAGTTGCATGCAGCCAGCTGACTATATGCTAGCTAGATTAGTTCATGCGATAGCATTATATAAAGCAATACTGCGCGACGTGATGCAAACGTGACAAGCTGCACATTGTTCAGAAGCATATGTGGAGATTTTTATTCACAGGGCATCCCATCGGTTATACCATTTGTAGTTAATAATTTCCACAACTTCAAAAGACTCACCCAGAGCCTCACACAACGGCAACAATACCAAGTACAGTGTCACGTGACAGGGGGCAAAGGGCATCGTTCTGTGTCACGTTTGTTTTTGTTTTTGTTTTTCATGCCTATCAAAATGTAATAAAAGTTCGGATGAGATGGCGATTTAATTTGGTCTAACTTTAGCAATTATGGGATACTCGTATTTATGCAGCCACAACAACAAAAATAATTATTTTTTTTTCCTCCAGAAGGGCAGCCCAGCCAAAGAGGGCAAATGGGCTGTTGCCTGGGCAACTTTAGCCCAGCCTTGTGCACGTCCTTGCTGGTATAAAGATGAAAACTGGAAGTCTTTGCTACTGCAATACTTTATTCTTTCATCTGTTTCTGAGATAATAAATGTTATTTGTAGAAGTAGTGGCAATGAAAGAAAGAATAAAAGAACAAAGCCCAGTGTAAGTAGCTAAACGGTTAATGTAAGCCTGCTTGCAGGCTTAAAAGAGCTCAACTTGTTGCTGTTGACCCTCTCTGTGTTGTGTTTTCTTGTTTGTCTACCTGCTGCCTGGTTCTGTTTGTACAGCGATGTAACTCCAAGGCTTATACTCATTCCTCAAGTGAGTGCTACCACCAGGCTGTCAGCATTGGTTAGTTGTATAATGATCAGACTGACAGGTTTCTTTCTTCTCGCTCTTGAGGTTTCTATTTCTCATCCCCTCTGATTTCTAGTCGATGCCTCAATGCTGCGTCCCCTCCACATGGAAAAAACTGACATTTGGTCGGCAAGCCTGAAAAATGTCTTGTTTACATGACAGCTGGAGCACAGAATAAATTAAACAGCAGGCAGGCTGATAAACTGATAAATGTTACGCAAGAGGGAGAAGTTAACCTGTCCGTGATCATCCAATTTCATGGTTCCACCAAGAGGTGGTAAAGACCCTGTGATTACCCTAAAGGCAGATTTAAAAGTTTTCCTTGATTTACAAAAGGTGAAAGACAATAGACAGAAATGAAAGCCAGTGGTGAAAATGACAAGAGAAATGGGGTGAAATCTAGAGGGCTCGCAGAAAGTTATTAGTGGTCCATGATGCTGAAATGACCCTTCCACTCAACTGACTGAATGGTTGGAAGCTTTCAGGATGGGGAACTGTGTGGGTGGATTTGTTTTCACATTCTCTTTCAAGTAATATTGTGAGTGCTTGAACACACGCACACCCAATTTCCATTTTTTTCCCTTATGGATCCATGTCCCTCTCGCTTGTTGCCGTCTTTAATTCACGCAAGCAAAGCAACAGTGGATTGGATTAACTGTGACCTAGCATGTCAGATGACCAGCATAGCGATGCATGAGCTGTCGGGTTTTAGGCCTTGTTCAGACTGACAGCCCAGATCCGTTTTTTGGCATATCTAGAGTGTATCCAGATGGATTTTAGAAAGTCTGGACAGCAAAATAACACATGAAATCCGATTTTTGCAAATTAGATCCAAGCCACATTTGGAGGTGATTTGAAATGCGATACCAATCAGATTTCTACAGAGGCGTCTCCGTCCGGACGCTCTGGCTGCTCAAACTGGATTTCAAAGTGTCTTCTGTGTCACTCGCAACGCAACATACAATAACAACATCAAATCCAGAGTGATAGAAGTGCATCAGAGCAGCTGTATGCCAGCCTCCTCCGTCGCACCAGACTCAGTTCTGCACAGTGACCTGACAGCACGATTGTTTGGAGGGTGAGATGGTGGATCTCCATTTCTCATGCTTCCGTGTTGGAAAGCAGCGTCACCAGCGTACGTAATTACTGATGCCTACATCGTTACCACAGCAACCCATGTAAATAGGTTGGTGACGTCAGGACACACAAATCCGACGTGATAACTTGCAAATAACAGTGCAGACAGTCTGTCTTAATAATAATAATAATAATAATAATAATAATTGAGTTGACTTAGTATCTCATTTGGATTTAGTAAGTCAAATTTGAGAAATAGTTGGGAAATCTGCTGATTCGCTTTCTTGTTGGGAGTTAGAAAAGATTGATATCCCTCTCATCACTTAACTTAGCATAAAGACTAGAAGCAGGGGGAGACAGCTAGCCTGGCTCTGCTTAATATTTAATAGACAGATATGAGTGTGGTATCAATCTTCTCGTCTATCTTTTGGCAAGAAAGCAAATAAGCATATTTCCCAAGATGTTTACAGTAATAGGAAATAGTGATTGCCTTGATTCAGGACAGGTTATTATGTATCACTGTCCACTTAATCACCCTTAAATATGGACATTTCAGTCGCAGATCCACTGATCAAATTTGTTGCAGGAAGGATGTTGAAAATATAAACTCACCAGATGGTAGGACATCCTGGCAACATATTAAGGTGGCTGTAAAGTAACCAAAAACATGATTTGTTCCAACAGGTCTATCCCATTAAATTCAATACAATTCATCTAAAACACTCACCAAGTGACTATGGTCTCTTAGACTCACTCTATCAATGCTTAGAGCAAGTAAATAGTTGGATGCAATTAAATTTCCTTCAATTAAATAAAGACAAGACAGAAATCATTGTATTTGGCAACAAGGTGGAAAGAATTGAAAGTTATTGCTCACCTTGATTCCAGCACCATAAAGACGAAAACCCAAGTTAGAAATCTTGGTGTTTTAATAGACTCAGACCTGAGCTTCAGCAGCCACATCAAGGTAACAAAATCAGCATTTTATCATCTCAAACAAATAGCCAGGCTTAGAGGTCTCATTCATGCCTTCACTTCCAGCAGAGTGGACTATTGTAATGGCCTCTTGTCTGGTCTTCCCAAAAAGACCTTTAGACAACTTCAGCTCATTCAGAACGCTGCTGCGAGAGTTCTAACGAGAACTGAGCACATCACTCCTGTTCTTAAATCTTTACACTGGCTTCCTGTTACTTATAAAATAGATTTCAAAGTGCTGCTGCTAGTTTATAAATTGCTCAAAAATCTTGGACCAAAATACATCTTTGATCTCCTTGAAGAATATAAACCCAGTAGGGCACTTAGATCTTTAGGAAGCAGTCAACAGGATGAAGCTGCTTTTAGCTACTATGCTGCACACGGATGGAAACATTACCATGAATTAATAATGCTTTAGTTGCTACTTGCAGACATTGTGTGGCAAGAGTGGATATTGAATGATAAATGAAAAACATTACGTTGTTGGTGAACATTTTGCAGATGTTCATGTACAATTTACGGCTTGGCAGACACATTCACTCAAAAAGTGTTTCTTATTGTGTTCATAAAAATCAAAATCCAGATGGTATTATCTTGACATGGTAATATAAAGGCCTTTGCAGGCTGGACGCCCAGGATGCCTATAAAAGCAAAGTAGAGTAACTGGGTCTACATAACTAAGCAATCTAATCAAGGATCTTTACTGTTCAATGTCCTTTTCATCAGAAACTGGACAGAAGTATTGTGGTCGGTGCTTCATTGTGAAATTAGCTGGTAGTCACTGTGATGCCTCATGCCTGTTGTCTCACCTCAGAGGCCTTCACACTCAGGTTAAGCATCAGCAGGGGAGGGAGAACAGCTTCCATAAAACACAACATTTGTGTTTGTTGTTATCATTACTGAAATAAAAGTATTATATTTGAAAGAAAAAATATGGTCCAGGACAATTATGTTTTTCTTTCTCTTCCATTTACTTAAACCATTTTGTTGTGTTCATTAGTTTTATGAGGTTTAGTGCAGCGTGCCCATATCCTCAGAGATGTTGCATTCCATTGCAGTTCAAAAAAAAAAAATCACTGAAAAGGACATTTTAAAACAATTGCTCTGCTCTTTATCCATCTAAACTTGCAAAAAGTGTTTGAAAGGGCTTATTAACAAAAATACAGAAGGTCAACTTTGAGGCGATGTGTTAGGGAAATATAATATTTTGCTAATGATGCCTCATCAGCCCTAGGGAGCTACCTGCCAGGTTGTGACAAATCACACATCCCGAGCACACTCTCTACAACCAACCATTCTTTTTCCCCACTGCTGAATTTAATAATGACCTCCCCCTCTCAATTCGTATTAAGTGGGAGGAAAGAAATATTCTGTTCCTTTGAACTTTCGCTCTTTGAGCAGCAGGGTTGTAATTATTTTCCCTTTTTTTTCCTGCACTCAGGTGTGAACACTGCCCTGCAAAGCTCTCTGAAAGTTTTGATAAATGATTCGTCTTATGTCCTCTCAGAGAAGCCTCCCCTGCTGCCACTTTAAGTAATTTCACCTGATGCTGGTGACAAATAAAAGAAATAAGTCATTTTTGTTGATTCACCAAAGCTGGAAGAAGCCTAAAAGAAAAAAGGCAACAACAACAAAATGTATGTGTGTATGGAATTCTACAAGCTTGCTTCTCCCTCACAGCTGTTACGTCTTGCTGCACTTTTGTTCCTTTCTCATAACAGGTTTCTCTTTTTACTTTTCATCATCCTCTTCACCTCTACCTGCCCCCCTACTTTTCTTCTCCTCAGGTCCTTTTCCTCCTTCCTCCACTATGATGTTCAAGTTACCTTCAAGACCTGCACAGTGACACAATGTTCCCCCTGTAAGAGGGAGCTTCATTGAAAATCATTAATTTAAATTTAAACTTAGTTTTAAATGCAGGTTAGGTGGACAATAATGACACCTGGACACAAGAATCAAGTGGTCAGAATCTGTGTACTCGATAGAAATGAACTTATGTCCATTTATATTTCATGTACTTCATTTAAGTTGACCACATATGAACATACTGAGGTTGAGCTGATTTGTGTTATATGTGGGGTAAATGTGTGTCATTGTATGTTTTGTTTTGTTTTGTTTTCCTGTCTTTGTCATTAGGATTGTGGGTCTTTTGTATATGATGTTCATTGTATATACTGGAAAATCTAAATTAAAGCTTTAAAAAAAAAAAAAAAAACTCTCCCAGTTGAATCATCACTACAAAAGATTCGGGTGACGGGGAAGCGCAACAACTGAGGTCAAACTGTCATGATTTTATTCTGACACTGGAAATTTGTCTGCGACAGTAAAATCGCTTGAAAAATCGTTTGGTGTAAGACCAGAAAGGCAGTCACTGAACTAACAACTGCAGGGACATGGGCATTTGTTTTCGGGATAACGGGTTGTTGGACAAATGGGCTTTCAGTCCAATGGGACACTTTTCAGAATATTGGGGTTTCGGAATAATGGGCCATCGGAACAATGGCATGGCACCAAAAGATTAACAACTGCGTTAGAAAAATCAGGTTCTTTGTGAAAAAGTCAAAAAGGAACAAGCTTGAGTACCTAAAAACGTTGACATAGAAATTAACTATGACTTCCAAGGTATATTTCCTCAAGAAACATCTGATCACAGAGCTTTACATGCTGTGACGTGCCTTGCTAACGGCAAGTGAAAGCTAAAGATTATGCAGTTGAGAAAACTGACTTGACAAACTGCAGTGTGAATCAATCAACTTTTGGATTCTGGATTCATTTTGCATGAATTCAGCAACTTTGACACCGTGTTTAGCTTGGAACTGCACTGACAAAGCATGTTAAATTTGGTACTGCTCAATATTCACAGGCTTTTTCTCCACGGCAACGGCAGTCAAGGCTGATGGGTATTGTAATATTTTGAGCCATCTGTCATGCCAAAATGACAGACATAACATGATTTCTCAGAAACTAATTAGGTGAGAGAGTCCTGTGTTTCTATTTAAATAACAGTGAGGATATCATTTAAAGAAAAACATTAAATGGGATTGCAGAATGGACTGAAACCCTTCACAACTCTATGGGTCTTTGATTTCAGACAAGATCTGTTTTGAAAGATGAACAAGGCAGGCTTTCTTTTCCAGCTGTAGCCAGCTAGCTAATTAAGCTAACGTTAACTCCATGACTTGGTTGATAATGCAGTCTCAGCTGACTTTTTAATGTTTCCAGGTGACTCATTTTAAAACTAGAATCCTGTAAAAATAGTCTGAAATATGCACTTGATGGCTATACTGTACCTGATATCTAACACGATACAATAAATGTGCTACTTGTAATTTTTTTGACAACCTGTAACCTCATAAACTAAGGTAATAATTGGCTCATTGGCCTTTGCTTGGTTACTACTATAGGTAGTAAACTAGGTAGCGGGACATGCTAGTGATGATTGTCTCTTAATTTGGAGCAGATAAACACACTGTTTAATCCATTTCTTACACTTGCTCATGTTTTTGGTTTTGGAAAGGCTAAAAAAAAACAAAAAAACAAAAAGATAGCCACTACCCTACAAAGTCTTTAAATGCCGAGTGTTGCTTTCACTACAGTCCAATGCACACCGCTTCAGCATGTGGAGAAATCCAAAGCTTGACAGGCCTGCCATGTCTAGTTATGTTTGCTAAGCTATTTGGCAATCACTGTTCGGGGGACAGGTTTAGCGAACAATCAGTTGTTTTTGTATGACTCATCTGTATCTGTGTTTTTGTGTTGAAACAGTCAAGGGTAATAGCCTGGTGACTTAGTCATATTGATTCTGACTTACTGCCACTTTGAACGATAGCATTAAGACGAAATTCCCCCTACAGTCAGAACTCACTTTGAGCTTTACTCTGTTACACTCGTAGACTGTATATAAAGATGGACGACATGACAGCTCCCCAAAAGTGAAGCAAAAACATCTTGATCGCCCCCTGGACCTAGTATAGGTCATAAACCCCGCCCCTTCCATGTTAGCAGATGGGACATGAGCCAAACTGAAAAGTCATGTCAACTAAATTTTTCCCCAAAGATGGTTTCTGTCATTTTAGGTTGTTCTTATTACACTGATGTTTGTTCAAGTGTTCATTTTTCTGATCAGTTTGGTTTTAATTAGTTATTTGATGCTATAAAAAAAGGGGGTGTGACATGATTGACAACGTCACCAGCGCAAGATGGCAGCGCCCGTCTCCGAGATATTTTGGCTTCATTTTTGTACAGTGGGATGATGTGGAGACGGGTCGTCCATCTTTACATACAGTCTGTTACACCACTGTAAAATTAACATAATAATAAAAACTCCAGCAATATTCTTTACTACATCACGTTGTTTGTGGTAGTGACAATCCTTTCTACAATGCAATTACAAAAATCAAAAGCCTCAGGCAAAACTAGATTTACTTTTCTTTAGATCTACTGAAAGGAATGAGATAGTGAATGCACTTGTTTTGCCCCCAGAAACACTGCAGATGAGGTTATGGAGTGACGGTGGGTGGGAATAGTTGGTCCAGAGGGAGCTCAGTGATGTAGAGTGGAGAGACAATTTTAAAAAAGCTGCTGTGTCCAGCGGATCCTCAGAATATAGTAATCCATGCTTCTGCACTTGTGATGATTTGCTTGATGGACTGTAAAGTCAAACCTGAGAAGAGTCAAGACCAGTCACTCACAGACAAAGAGTTTCCACCATGCTTGGTAGTATTGGTGCGTTACCTTTATTTATATTTACTAATGATGACAGGTGAGGGTCACACTCAATGACGAAAAGTGACTATCCATAGAAGACAAAACATTTTGTCCGTCTGGTCTTCAGTGTTAAAACACTCAAGAACAGGTGTATCCATCCAAGATAATCACCATTACATGTAGCAATCAAACATCTGCATAGCAACTGATCATCTAGTGCTCAAACCAAGGAGAGATTGGCACACACAGTGTGGTTCACTATATACCATTAGGATGTATAACATTGTCATTTTTTTCAGATATAGTTAGAGACGGGTGGACGATACCGAAGCTTGTGTCAGTCTTGTGAAGCGCACGGTTTATATACTTTGTGTCAGAGCTTGTATTGAATGACCACTACCATGTGACTGATGACGTCCGAAGCTTCAAACATCACTGGTGCATATAATCCACACACATAAGTAGACATACACTACAAAAACAGCCCTACTAGAAATAAGCCAAATATTCTTAAATATAATCAAATTGTCTTGTATTGAGCAAAAAAACCTGCCAGTGGGGTAAGCAAATTTTGCTTGGCTAGAATTCTTAAAACTAGCAAAACAGTCTAGCCACTCAAAGACCATAATGGGCCTTAAAACTAGACAAAATGCCAAAATTTAAGCAAATTGTGCTTGGAAAATGTGCTTAAATTTAGTGCCATTGTCTTGAAATAAGGCTATATAACCTAGAATTTACAGTGAAAAAAAATAGTATATTGTGCTTAAAAGTAGCCAACCAGTGGAGTCGAACCAGGAACCTTTTGTCTGTGAGGCAACAGTGATAGACATTAATCTCACATTTCTTTTTACCTCGTTGACTTAGTATATCCAGAGGCTGCACAGAACTACGGATTCAAAAACATAAAGACCATTGGTGGTCAAGGTGAAAATGAAAATGTAAGAAGCCTAGAGGGTCCAAGCTCCATCGGAGGTTAAAGCATCCAACAGCAGCCGTCGAGGCGCGACCATCTCTGAGCAAGCAAAAGAGAAAGAAGTCAGCCCCTCCACCAGCTCCGCCCGGGGACACATCGAGCGGTAACATCCGGACGGAATGCCGGGGAAAAGCAGCCTCCTCAGGGGGTTGTGGGAAATTTTATTCACCAAATGTGGTATAATATTGATGTATAATGGTGAATCAGTATTGAATCATTGCAGGGTAAGGTCAGAGAGGTCAAATAAGTCATAATCAATATTACAGTATTAATATATTATATATTAATATATTAAGTCAATCAAAGTCAACCATATTGATAATGGTCAGGTAAAGTCAGGTTCAGTCAGGTTCAGTCATCATGATGTAGTCATGTGTTGTTGGATGTGGGCATAATCATAGAAGTCTTGTATTTTTAATTAAGTGCAGCAGCTGGCAGTGGGAGGTTAGAGTATATCAGACAGTGGGAAGAAAAGGGAGGAAACCGTAGTGTCTGGCTCAGAGCAGGTTGAAAACATCACAGAAAAAAGGCCAAGGTCAGCAGCCCACAGAAGGAGGGTGAAAGGGGTGGCTATAAAAGAAGACGTGTGCATTGGATTGTCAGTTACTTCATGGACTGACTCAGGTCTGTGTGCGCTTGTATGCTTGACTGTTGGTTGCTCCATGAACTAACTCGGGTTTGCTGTACTTGTTGATTTGTCAGTAAACTCTATTCATATTTGAACTCTTTTGACTCAGTTGAATTATTTTTGAGTATTGAAGTGCTTATAGTGTGGGGAAGATCCTGAGGACATCTGGCCCATCTTTGGGATTTTTCTCCCACAGGGTATCGAAGAGAAAGAAGTTGTCTCTTCCTCCGTGGGAGTGGGTTTGGACCAGGCAGCTGGAACATCCAGACGGAAGGCCGGGGAAAGCAGCCTGCTCAGGGTGTATCGAAGAGAAGGAAGCAGTCTCTTCCTTCACCTCCGTCCGCGGCGCGGGTTTGGACCAAGCGGCGGGGAACATCCAGACGGAAGGCCCGGTGAAGGAGCCCATCGCTGGGCGAGCTGAATCTGGTAAGTGGCTAAAACGTTTTCAACTGGATAATAACCCGATGTTGTCAGCCCGCCTGCAGGATTCAAATGAAACTCAACTTCCTGTTGTCTGAGTCAAAGAGGGGAGGGTAAGAACAGCGTTGTTCCGGTGATGTGTATCATACAAGTTAGGGAGGGGGTAGCTGCAGCAGCGCCACCTAACACCAGAGTTCTAATGCATGTAATGCAAGAGGGGATGCAGAGGTTGGTAATAACATATGTTATAGGATGTTTATTTTATTGCTTTGTAACATATTGAAAAAGGGATTACTTAAATGAAGTAACATTTTAAATACTCAGGATGACTCGTTTGTTTTTTTGTTTTTTTTAATTAATATTACCGTTGTACTATTGTGCACGCTGCATTTTCCACTCTGTTTAAAATAGCGTTGATATAACTTTAAACAATGTATTATCTTTTCACACACACACACACACGTTGCAGCAGCGCCAACTAACACCGGAGGTCTACTGCATCTAATGCAAGAGGGTGATGCAGAGGTTGGTAATAGCATATTAGGAAACTGAACCGACCGCAGGTCCCTCCTCAGCATTGAATAAAAATGAGCAGGTAGATCTGTCCAGAACGGTATCTCGGGCTCGCTTTAACAATCTTGAAATTAGATGAATGTTAAACTTTCCTCCTCCTCAAAGTGTGCCCAATTATGCTTCATTTTATTCACATGTGATGGACAGCCTTCAGGATTTGGTTAATAGAGCAACGTCAGATGATGTGATACAGTTGGAGTTGATTGTTGAAAATGTGCGAAATCACGTTTCCATCACCATTAGCGATGAGGATGACGCCGTCCTACCGGCTTTTCAAGCCTTACTGGACCGGTTAGTACAATCAAACATGTCAATTATGTCCGACGCCAGCTTAGAACTAGTTGTGCAGGTGGTGCGGAATCCCAGGGGAGGGGTTAAAAGGATGGTTGAAAAAAGAATGTGAAATCTTAAAAGAAAGCTCATCACTTGTACGATGTAAACAACAAACAAAACCAGCTCTGCTTCGCCATCAGCTTAGCACATCTCATCGATCCTAAACTCACAGATAGTCAGGCTACACAGCAAGGCAGAGAGTTTCAACATTGCACCGTTTGAGTGAGCAGACGGCTGTGACCTTTAGCGAGTCAACAAATATGAAAAGATTTTAAAACGCAAAATCATAGTTTTATACAGAAACCATGACAATCGAGTCCTGTCTCATTTTGAGACTGATTTCCCTAAAACTTCTGACTCGCCACTGTTCCTGTTTCTATCCGAAAACCACTACTACGGCATAAAAAAAATCCTACAGGTTTTCTAGGGACCCGACACACCTGTCATTTTTGTTATAGGGGCTACAACAAATCCTGTTAAACACAGATGCGGTGGCCATTGCTCCGTCTGCAATGACCAGGCTTGCACCCGTGATCCGTTGGATCCTGTCTTTTGCCACGACTGTAACCGGACGTATCGCACTCCTTCCTGTCTGTCTAGACACAGAAAGCCTGTAGCAAGACCGGTGGCTGGAGGGATGTGAGTTAAATAAAAAATGCCTAAAATGCGGAAAAATGTACTACATCGCTATGACTAAAGATAGCAAGCGACACAAGTGTCCGATGCCAAAATGTAATATTTGCAAAGGAAAATTAGCTACGGATTCTGCCATAAGCTCTAACGATCATCAGTGTTACATTCAACCTCTCCCTGCAACCACAGAGTACAATGAGAAATTGATCTTCTATGATTTTGAAATGTTTGTAGGAAAGAACGGTGTGCACCACCACTACCTGGTGTGTACAAAAATGTTACAGGGATCAGAGCGGGGTGCTTATGGTTTAGAGTGTGTCAAATCTTTTCTCCTGCATTTCAGAAAGCCTCAGTATCAGGGGGCTGTATTGATAGCACACAATGCTAAAGGATTTGACAGCTACTTCATCCTCAACGGTATGATAGAGTTGGGTTTAAAACCGTCTCTCATCATGCACGGAAGCAAAGTCATCTGCTTCCAAGACCCTGTCTTTCCTCACCATGAGTCTTCAGTAATCAAGCCAAGGGGTATTTTCCTCACGGATTCAGCTCAGAGGAGCGTTTAAATTACACAGGACCCTACCCTTACCGCATGATTACGGCGTAGAGCGCATGGGTCCCCATGAGCTGAAAGAGTTTTATGGTTGGTACAAAGAAGTTAGCGGGGGAACCTTACTCTTTGAGAAGGAAGCCAAACGTTATTGTAAAAATGACATTGACATTCTCTTACCCGGCTGTACCAAATTCAGAAATTAGTTTCTTCGAGAAAGGGGCGTGGACCCTCTTAGCTGTGTCACCATCGCCTCAGCCTGCATGAAAGTCTTTCTCACCAATTTTCTGCCTCCTAAAACCCTAGCGATACCTTCACCAGATGACTACAGGTGCCAAAGCAAAACCTTCTCCAATGCCGCCATCCAGTGGTTGGCGTGGGTAGCGCACAGTGAAAACATCTTTATCCAGCATGGTACCTACCTGTATGTTTTTCTCCCAGGTAGGTACCATGTAGATGGCTACGCCGAGATCGAGAGTGTAAAGTACGCTTGGGAGTTTCTGGGGTGGCCAGTGAGGAGAAATTACAGACGTTAAGGATTCACAGTATCCGTACGGTCGTCATTAGCAAGCACGAATGGATGGAGATGAAAAAATCCCATCCAGGGGTAAGAGAGTTTCTCAAGGGTTTCGAGGCTCCAGAACCTCTCTCCCCCCGCCAAGCTCTTTTTGGTGGTAGGACGTCAGGTTGAGGTACACGGTGGGTGAAAATGAACGAGTACACTACGTAGACGTTACTTCCCTGTATCCGTTTGTCAACTGCAGCTTTCCTTACCCACTTGGTCACCCTACCATCATCTACAAAGACTTTGACGAGCGTCAAAACTATTTTGGTCAGATCAGAGCCGTGGTGTACCCGCCACGAGAGCTCTTTTTCCCCGTGTTACCCCACAAAACGGCTCGAGGTAAATTGATGTTTACCCTCTGCCGTACCTGCGCAGAAATCAATAATCAGCAGGGTCCTTGCAGCCACGACGACGAGGCCAGAGCTTTGACAGGGGTTTGGGTGACGGCTGAATTTAACAAGGCTCTAGAGTTGGGGTATAGAGTCGCAAAGATAATGGAGGTGTGGAACTTTGACAGACAGAGCGATTCCATTTTTGTCGACTACATACACACCTTTCTGAAAGGTAAGCAAGAAACTTCAGAGTACCTGCCCGAGGCGACGGATCAGGAAAGCAGGGAAAAGTACATCAGAGACTATAGGGTCAATTAAGGCATTCAGTTAAACGCACAAAATTGAGGCAAACCCTGCAAAGAGACAAGTGTCCAAACTGTGTCTCAACAGCTTCTGGGGGAAGTTTGCCCAGAGAAGTAACCTGACTCAGACCACCCTCGGCGAGCGCTGTGTCGTGCCCCTCAACAAGGTGAATAATGTATTCATAGCCGCATTCACCACCGCTTATGCTCTCTTAAAGCTGTACAGTTATCTGGAGCGGGTGCAAATGAATGTTTTGTATACAGACACAGACAGCTTGATATACGTGGTGAAAGATGGAGAGACTCCCCTAGAAATGGGGAACTACTTGGGTCAGTTGATGGACGAGTTGGGGGGTGACAGCATTCAGGAATTTGTGGCCGCCGGTCCCAAGAGTTACGCTTACCAAACGGTCAAAGAAAAGAAAGTAGTGCTGCGTGTAAAGGCTATTACAGACCCAGGAATGCTGTGAACGGGTCAACTTTAATAGCGTCAGAGAGCTGGTGGAGGGTTACTTTAACAACTCTGAAGAGGGTCTGATTGAGACCCCTCAGCACAACATCACTTGTGATAAAAGAGGGTTTCTGTTGAAAAACTCGTAATTTCTGAAAAAATTTAGAGTGGTGTACGACGAGACGTCTGTTTGCCGATGGGAAAACTTTGCCTTTTGGCTATTAGAACATATTGAAAAACATTTCACACCTTGCTGCTATGGAAGAGATTGATTTTGATCCTAGACTGCGTACGCCTTTTTCATGTTTGATTGTGGGACCCAGCGGATGTGGGAAAGCTTATTTTGTCAAAAGTGTACTGGAAAACTGTGATCGTATGATGAATTCAAAACCAGAAAACATTGTGTGGATTTATACTTCTTTTCAACCCATGTACACTGAACTGCAAAGGATGAATAAAAAGATTAAATTTGTCAAAGGACTGCCTGATTCTTTTGAAGATGAAAATCTGTTTCCTCCTGAACAAACTCATTTGATCATTCTTGATGATGTTATTTTTCAAGCTTCCGATCACCCTGAAGTGGTTAAAATTTTTACGCAGTACAGACATCATAAAAATATGAGCGTCATGATGCTGACGCAAAATGTATTTCACCAGGGTAAACACAGTCGCACCATTAGTTTTGAACAGCAATTATCTGGTGATGTTTAAAAACCCTTGCAACAAATTACAGATGAACGTATTAGCTCATCAAATCTTTCCCTCACAAAAGTCCTTTATCTTGGAAAGTTTCAAAGACGCCACCAAAGATGCCCATGGATATTTAATCATCGACCTCACGCCCGCCTGCCCAGAACAATACAGACTGAGGTTGGGTGTGCTTCCTCATCAGTGGCCGGTCGTTTATATCCCCAAAACAAAGTAAGCCATCATGTCGATCACTAAAAGCTCTGTACCACACCACGCCTCAGAAACGTAAAGACATTCTCACCCATTGCTCCCCCGACTTTCTCCAGGCTCTGTGCGAGATCGCTTTAAATCTTTTGAAAGGAAACATCCCTCTGTCTTTGACTCAATACAAGAATTTAAAAACAAAAGAAAGTTATCAGACCAGACTCTGGAGAAAGTCATGAGGTTTCATTTTGCCCCTGCTTACAGCCGCCATTCCTATGATTGGAGAGCTTCTAGGAGGAATCAGAAGAAATTAAAATGTCTCTGAGGACGGCGCAGAAAATGTTTCTCATCTCACCCCACCAGTTAAGCTGTCTGACTCATTCGGAGTCGTCTATTAGACAAACGGCCGAAGACGATTTGGATGCGAGAATGAGAGTGATTTAAAAAAAAAAAAAAAGAAACAAACAAATAAATAAATAAAATACAACCAATCAATACCGTCGTCTCAAAACGGACGGAGCCCAGATTGGACCTGAAGAAGAAGAAGAAGAAGAAGAAGAAGAAGAAGGAGAAGAACAAGTATCTCCCAAAGTGCAGCTCGTAAAAAGGAAAATAGCATTATCTCCGCGCTGGATTACACATGTGGAAGAACAAGTCTCTCCCGAAGCGCGGACCGTAAAAAAGAAAATAACGTTATCCCCATGTTGGATCAACCTTCCCCCATAAATTTAATTGTAAGAGACGAGTCAATGTTTTGTCTTTTCTCAATAAATTGTTTATTACTCACATTCAGAGTCTACAGACTTTTTTTTTTGTGTGTGTTATTTAAAAGCAAAAGCAGAAAAAATTAAAGGCTACAGACAATTTATTATTTTTATTTTAAAAAACAAAGCAGAAAAAAAATGAAGCTATAAACAACTTTTAATGGTTTAAAAAAACCACAACAGAAAACATTTAAAGCCTACAAAGAGTACAGAATACACGCATATCACAATCTTTACATCTAACAATCTTTAAACATTTGTAAAGAACAAGCCCCGGGGTTAAAAGACTCGGTGCTTTGATTTCTGATACGACGTTGATATTTTTTCACAAAGTTGGATGCCTTATGGTCATTTTTTAACACATCATCTTGATACAAAGACAATACTCGTTCAAAAGATAATCCGCATGCCCGGTGGCAGAGATAATATACGCAGTGTTGACTGCACACGGTGGACAGAGGGTGTTGAAGCTGACGGTTGTGGTAGAATACGCGACGAGTCCCTTTGTGGTTTTCCAAAAACTGCAAGATGCTCGAGGGGTAATGGGGAAAATCCGGGGGGAATCCAAAAGAGTCCAAGATAATCAGTGCTCCCCGGGTTCGTGTCCTTTATGCGTGTTTACGATAAAGTAAGCGGGGAGTCTAAACGAATGACTCGCACACACCGCAAAATACATCACCCAGCAGATGTTGCATGTCTTCTCGTTTTTAATAATAATCCACCAGCACCTGTCTTTTAGAGTTGATCTCTGGAATGGAATTGTGTGCAGTCAACACTGCGTATATTATCTCTGCCACCGGGCATGCGGATATCTTTTGAACAGGCGTGAACGATAAGAGTGACGGTATGCGGTAAGGGAAAGTTTCCCATTTGTCAGGAAAAATTAATGTAACTGTATTGCCATTGTCCCAAAGTAGACACGGTGTCAATGTGCTTGACGTTTAGCACACATCCCATGTTGCGATAAGGTCAACTTCTCGACAAATGGGAACATTTTCCGCCGACGTCCCGAAACCTACATGGGGCGCTCTATCACTTGACAATGGGTCGCCTTTTTGACAAATGGTAGTATTAATCATATTGTCATGCGTGGGGGATGGGCGATAATGCAGTTTTCCCACCGGTTCTGACGTTTGGGTCGTCCCGTGACAAACAAGCGCCCGACAACGTGGGCTCATTCTGAACCTGACTTTACCTGACCATTATCAATATGATTGACTTTGATTGACTTATACATAATACTGTAATATTGATTGATTGATTATGACTTATTTCAATTCAAGTCAGTTTTATTTATATAGCGCCATATCATAACTTATTTGACCTCTCTGACCTTACCCTTCAATGATTCAGTACTGATTCATCAATGTTATACCACATTTGGTGAATAAAATTTCCCACATAATCCCCCCTTTGGGACTGAAACAGTCCCAATCATCCCATAGAGGGAGGCTAAAATACATATATCGTTACGGAGTACCTGAATTATACATGAGGTACCTGAAGGTTAGATAGTTTTGAAAACAACACAGTCTGGAGGTAACATATCGGCACACTCTTATATTGTAAACACACGGTATTTGAATACATCAGGACACTTCTTATCCCTCTTCCTGTGATAGCGGAGTTCTTCCGACCCATGAGCAACAAGTCTCAGGTATTTTAGTCACACGCTCAAAATAAGGGTGTGATCCAGAGTGAAATCCACCATCACAGGAGTACAACCTGGAAAACCTCCCCTCCCTGTTTTGCGGGGAGCGAGTAAAAGCCAAGTTCTACCAATCTCCCTTACCCAAGAGAAAACCTCATCTTCAAACCCTGTATTATCTAATCTGTGACCCATCTGTA
Source organism: Macquaria australasica (assembly GCA_005408345.1). Lineage (NCBI taxonomy): Eukaryota > Metazoa > Chordata > Actinopteri > Centrarchiformes > Percichthyidae > Macquaria > Macquaria australasica. The sequence goes on from SEMN01001108.1 coordinate 95,970, forward strand.
TGATGATTTGACATACAAAAAGACCCAAGAGAAAACCTCATCTTCAAACCCTGTATTATCTAATCTGTGACCCATCTGTATGATGATTTGACATACTAAAATGTGCTACTTAAAACAATGTTAGTGGTTTCATAAGAAAAATATCCACTGTCTAAAGATACACAGTTTAGGTGTTAAGAAACCTCTTCAGATTATTGAAAATCTGGCATCAGGATGTTAAGAAATCCTGGCTTGTGATGAATATCAAAATTATGGGTGCGAAGAAACCCCTGCAGGTGTTATAAAGGAACCTGGCATCAAACCACACATTAAACTCTCTTCAGGTGTTAAAGAATAATCTGGCAGCAAAAATTATCACAGTAATATGGTTGCTTTCGTTGTCTTCAGCCCAGGCACTTTGCGTGTCGTTGAGAGCCACTAACACGAGAGGTTACCAGCACCTCGATGTTCGTGTTAGCGTGGAATCCGTCGTGATGATTAAGAAGCATGTAGGGTGTCCCATAGAGACAGCTGGAGGAGACTTTTCTCCAACCGTCCGAGCTTTCAAACAATAATGCCTGTTTTAACAAGACATTCAAAAACTGGTTTAATGCCAATACATACAACTCAAAATGAACCTTTCCTTCAGACAACTGCTCTTCAAAACTCTCATCTCTCCCTTCAGATATGTGTGTTGTGCAGCGCAGGTCTTGTGGTTTGCAGTCTGTGTGTGTGTGTGTGTGTGATGTTCATGTGCTTCCTGCACTAACTGGTTATTTATAGAACCTGTTGCTGCATCAGGCCGGCACCACTCATAGGCGTAAAGCAACATATCTGGACGATAATAATTTAACCATTAGTTCTGTTCTGAGGTCAAAACTATGCCTGATCTACACAGCAGATTAATGGGGCAGAATGGTGACAGCAACAATGAATGTTTACTTTTAGTTCATCATGGCAGGACAATGGGGCATTATACTGATGTTCTTGAGGCACATGTTCTCATATATTTACCACTTAATTTGGGTTTTATTTCAAATTCTTTTCCCATAATTACTGACTCTGTAGCCCCGGAGTCAACTAAAAACGTGACTGCTTGCCCTGAGATCTGTAGTATTAACTTTAACCTGGTTTTATATGCTTCGTGACCCAATTTAGCACGTTCCCTCCTTTTGACCTTTCTAATTCTGTTTAACCTCAGTGTGCACAATCGCTTGTTTACTAAAGTGTGTGTGTAGGCATATTCATGAAGGCCTCTGATATGTATTTAACATATTACCGACAGGTGGTGTGGATTGTTGTTCAGGTTTCTTTTCTAAATATGTGATTGCCTTCTTCAAAAGTGTGTGTTGGGTGTTATCACCTTCCTGATGTGTAGGATGTTCCTCACTGTGTGTCAGTGAATCAGTTGATGCCGACCCCTCCCTCTCCTCAGGCTCCACCTGGCATCTGTCTGCTTGATTTCTGTCCTTCTTCTCAGGGCTAGCTTTGGCCCAATGTTCATGTTAGTTGCACACAAAGCCTGCGTTGGAGCGCTCATGTCCTCCTCTTCTTCCACGCCCCTGATGCCTCTGTAGCGTGCACGTCCTCTGGTGTGAATTTGGAACATTATCATCACAGCCATTTGTAGATCTTTCTCTCCTTTTTTGTCTTTCTTCTTCTTGGTCTCTCTGACGATTTTCTCAGTATGCACTGCATGTGCTTTGATGACAGACAGTTTTCCTGAATCCCGTGTAATGCATGTTTGTTTCAGCACGTTGCTAATTTCAGGTTTCAGTCCATTTATGAAGCTGTTTCTGCATAGAGACCACTTCATGAACTTCTCCTCGTCTGTCAGGTCTGATTGGTGATGAGATTCTCGTTGATTCTTTGTCGAGTCTGTGTCCTGATCGGGTGCAGCGCAGAGATAGGGGAAGGTCCTTGTCCGATCTCCCTGTTGCTCCCAGGAGATTGAGATCTGGTTGTACAGCTGGAGGAGCACTGGGACTTAAGCAGAGTTGTATGGTGGTGGAGCTGAGTCGAGGTCAGAGTCTCAGACACTGAGACACAGATGAGATTTTCCTGTCCCTGCCTTGCGTCTTCTTTCCCTCTTTTATCTTACTGTTACCTGATCCCATTTTGAAAAAAGTCTGATAATTAATTTTTGTTACTATTACTTTAAGTTTAAAACATTTCCACTTGTTGCTACAATCAATTTTCATCAGAGCATTTTGTCTCTGAGTTTGACATTCCCCCTTGTAATACAGTCATTGCATCCTGCAATAATTTAATTCAGCACTGAAATGCCTACTGTGCTACAATAATCAGTTATATTTCCAGGTTTTTCCCAAAACCTGTAAAACCAATAGATCTCCCATATGTATTTATCGGTGTTGTTAAATTTCCGCAATACAATTCATTATTATCATTATTAGGGCCCGAGCACTACAGTGCGTAGGACCCTATTGTATTTCTAAGGATTATTATTATTATTTCAACAAATGAATTGCATTTTTGAGGTGCTAAACATGCTCGAAAACTCATGAAATTTTGCACATGCGTCAGAAGTGGTGAAAATTTACATATTTTATGGTTCCTGCGCATGGGTGTGGCAAAATGGCTCAGTAGCGCCACCTACAGACGTATAACAAACTACACGTTTCACCTACATGCGCCAAATTTGGTATGCATGTGTATCATGTCCAGACTTACAAAAAAGCCAGTGGGACCCCCTCCCCCAAACCCAACAAGAAGTCTGTTATTTTTAATAAACTGTTCATTTTTGGCCATTTCCTGCCCTCGTACTTTTGCGAACTCGTCCTACAGATTTTATTGGATCGCTTTCAAACTTGGACCATGCCTTCTTAACAAGATGGCCATCAAACGATAATCGTGGATTTTGTTTTCGTTACACGGTGTGCCCGTGAGGTGGCGTGGAAGTTAGGTGTTTCGCCGCCACACAGGAAGTGCTTTATAACTGGACTGTACATTGTCCTACAGGCCCCAAACTTACCACGTGTCATGGCCCCCCCGCCCAGAAGGCATCTATATGCAAATTTTCAGCCACAGTCATAGCGCCACCTAGTGACAGCAGGAAATGACACGTTTTAGTCTGACATGCAACTCCGAGTGGGATGAGCAGAACAACCTCAAAATTGGCCACTAAAGCCTAAACATGTTGATGATGCTGTACAGTGAATAATATTGACTTTTCACGGCGAATTTCGATGTTCCATCATGAACAATCAAACTGTTGTAACTCGGCTGAAAATGATCTGATCTTTTCCATATTCCTCACGTTTGATGACATTCCCGTCCTGAACACATGTAGGGGTCAATACTGAATTAAAGTCATAGCGCCACCTATTGACAACAGGATGTTGCACTCCCAATACATTTCATCAGTACACCTAGCATGTTCACCACATCCACATCAAATTTGGTGAGGATACACTTAAGACCTTCATGATGCTTCACTGTGAAGATTGTGACTTTTCATCAAACGGCGTTTCCATGACAACGCCTTCTTCGCCATAAACAGGAAGTGGCTTATAACTGGACTGTACATTGTCCAAAACGCCCCAAACTTGCCATGTTTCATGACCCCCCCGCCCTGAAGGCGTCTATATGTAAATTTTTGGCCACAGTCATAGCGCCACCTAGTGACGGCAGGAAATGACACGTTTTATAGTCTCACATGCAGCAACTTCTCTTTGCTCTCCTCTATGTGTGTGTGACTGCTGTACCTCACATCTTCTGTTCCCACACACGCACACACAGACACTCACTGTCCTGTGTTTTCCTTCGCCGCCACACAGGAAGTGGTTTATAACTTCACTGTACATTGTCCTAGAGGCCCCAAACTTCCCATGTTTCGTGACCCCCCGCCCTGAAGGCGTCTACATGTAAATTTTCGGCCACAGTCATAGCGCCACCTAGTGACAGCAGGAAATGACACGTTTTATAGTCTGACATGAAACTCCGAGTGGGTTGAGCAGAACAACCTCAAAATTGGCCAGTAAAGTCTTAAGATATTGATGATGCTTCACTGTGAAGATTGTAAATTTTCAACAAGCGGCATTGCCATGACATAGCATTGTTCGCCATAAACAGGAAGCAGGTTTTTGAGGGGCTAGGTATGCTTGAAAACTTCAACAATTTAATTTTTCTATAAACCTTTTGCCATTTCCAGGCCTCATACTTTGATTAACTCCTCCTAGAGAATAAATCACATCCACCTCAGATTTGGCCTATGTAATCTAAAGACTTCTGTGATTAAAAAAAGTTTGGTATTAAGTTGAACGGCGTGCCTGTGCCGTGGCGTTGAACTTCCATGTGCTCTGTGTGCGACATTATCCTGCAATTATTGGATCGTCCACTAGATGTCAGTGTTTGTTTACTAATGGATGGACTGCTTTTTTGGCCGAAGCTGCACCCTGCATGCAGGGAATGAAACCATAGTTTAGTTAACCAGGAGTGGCTTCAATTCAATTCAAATCAATTCAATTCAATTCAGTTTTATTTATATAGCGCCATATCATAACAAAGTTATCTCAGGGCACTTTTTCGAATAGAGCAGGTCTAGACCGACTCTTTATATTTACAGAGACCCAACAGTTCCCACCATGAGCAAGCACTATGCGACAGTGGCAAGGAAAAACTCCCTTTTAACAGGTAGAAACCTCGAGCAGAACCAGGCTCTGGTGGGCGGTCATCTGCCTCGACCGGTTGGGTTGAAGGGGGAAGGGGGGAGCGGGAGAGAGAGAGCAGGAGGAAAGAGAACATACAGCAGCTCAATACAGCATAGATATGGTAATGGCATTGATGTTAACACCAACAGAAACAACACTAAGAGCAACATTATAATAGCAATACTAATAACAACAGCAACAACAGCAATAGCAGCAGCGGGTGCAGAGCAGGAGCACGGGGGCAGCAGGTGGCAGCAACCACAGACCCAGACTTCCACAGCTCCAGAGGCAGAAACACCTGCAGAAAGCAACAGAAGGGGAGGGAGAGAGAGAGAGGAGAAAGCACACAACTACGGGAAGAAGTTGAATTAATAACAAGCATTGATGGGATATGAGGGCGTACAGATGGAGAGGAAGAGGAGGAGAGAGGAGCTCAGTGCATCATAGGAAGTCCCCCGGCAGTCTAGGCCTATAGCAGCATAACTAAGGGGTGGCTCAGGGGTCACCTGAGTCAGCCCTACTATAAGCTTTATCAAAGAGGAAAGTCTTAAGCCTACTCTTAAATGTGAGGAGGTTGTCCGCCTCCCGTACACAAACTGGGATCTGGTTCCACAGGAGAGGAGCTTGATAACTGAAGGCTCTGGCTCCCATTCTACTTTTAGAGACTCTAGGAACCACAAGGAACCCTGCATTCTGGGAGCGCAGTGCTCTAGTGGGGTAATAGGGTACTATGAGCTCTTTAAGATATGATGGTGCCTGACCATTTAGGGCTTTGAAGGTGAGGAGAAGGATTTTAAATTCTATTCTGGATTTTACAGGGAGCCAGTGTAGAGAAGCTAATATTGGAGAAATATGTTCTCTTTTTCTGGTTCTTGTCAGTAAACGTGCCGCAGCATTCTGAATCAGCTGGAGAGTCTTAAGGGATTTATTGGGGCAGCCTGATAATAGAGAGTTGCAATAGTCCAGCCTAGACGTAACAAATGCATGGACTAGTTTTTCTGCATCTTTTTGAGATAGGATGTGCCTGATTTTTGCAATGTTACGTAAATGAAAAAAGGCAGTTCTTGAAGTTTGTTTTATTTGGGAGTTAAAGAACATATCCTGATCAAAGATAACTCAAGATTCCTTACGGTTTCGCTGGAGGCCAGGGCAATGCCATCTAGAGAAACTATATCTTTAGATAATGTGTTTCGAAGGTGTTCGGGGCCAAGTACAATAACTTCGGTTTTGTCTGAGTTTAACATCAGAAAATTGCAGGTCATCCAGGTTTTTATGTCCTTAAGGCATGCTTGAAGTTTAGCTAATTGATTGGTTTCATCTGGCTTGATCGATAAATATAATTGGGTATCATCTGCATAACAATGAAAATTTATGGAGTGCTTCCTAATAATATTGCCTAAAGGAAGCATATATAAGGTAAATAGAATTGGTCCAAGCACAGAACCTTGTGGAACTCCGTGACTAACTTTGGCGTGCATAGAGGATTCATCATTAACGTGTACAAACTGATATCGATCTGATAAATAGGATTTAAACCAGCTTAGTGCAGTACCTTTAATGCCAATAAAATGTTCTAGTCTCTGTAATAGAATGTGATGGTCAATGGTATCGAATGCAGCACTAAGATCTAGTAAGACAAGTACAGAGACAAGTCCTTTGTCTGATGCAATTAGAAGGTCATTTGTAACTTTCACCAGTGCTGTCTCTGTGCTATGATGCACTCTAAATCCTGACTGAAAATCCTCAAACAGCTTGTTGTTGTGTAGAAAGTCACACAACTGATTGGCGACTGCTTTCTCAAGGATCTTAGAGAGAAAAGGAGGGTTAGATATAGGTCTATAATTTGACAAAATCCCTGGATCAAGAGTGGGCTTTTAAGAAGAGGCTTAATTACAGCTACTTTAAAGGACTGTGGCACATAGCCTTTTAATAAGGACAGATTGATCATATCTAGTACATAAGTGCTAACTAAGGGTAAAATTTCTTTAAAAGCAGCCTAGTTGGGACGGGGTCTAGAGACACGTTGATGGCTTAGATGAGGAAATCATGGAGATTAGTTGATTCACGGTTGATGGGAGAAAAACAGTCTAAATGTACAGGTTTTACAGTTGTTTCTAAGGTTCCTGTGTTTGAAGATAAGTCAGTACCAACTGAGGGCAGGAGGTGCTGAATTTTGTCTCTAATAGTTAGAATTTTATCATTAAAGAAGCTCATAAAGTCATTACTACTGAGGTCTATAGGAATACATGGCTCAACAGAGCTGTGACTCTCTGTCAACCTGGCTACAGTGCTGAACAGAAACCTGGGGTTGTTATTATTTTCCTCTATTAATGATGAGTAGTAGGCTACTCTGGCATTACGGAGGGCCTTCCTATAAATTTTAAGACTAACTTGCCAGGCTAAATTCTTCCAGATTGGTGGAACGCCATTTCTTTTCAAGTTTTCGCGATGTTTGTTTTAATTTGCGGGTTTGCGGATTATACCATGGAGCTAACCTCCTCTGTTTTATTATCTTCTTTTAAGAGGGCGATAGAGTCGTGTTATTCGTAGTGAGCCTGCAGCACTATCAACAAGATGATCGAATTTGGGAGGACTAAAAGTTAGCATAGGAGGTCATCACATTTACATTGAGACATGGAACTTGAATTTAATGCCGATGGAATCACTTCCACCTTAAATTTGCTTCACAGCACTATCTGAATGAACATCTAGTGTAGGAATGTTTGCCTAATGGCGTGTAGTCCATTATTAGGAATTCAAAAGTTAATAGAAAATGGTCTGATAAAAAAGAATTCTGTGGAAAGACTATTAAGATGTTCAATTTCTATGCCATAGACAAGAACAAGGTCGAGGGTGTGGTTAAAACAGTGAGTGGGTTTATGTACACTCTGACAGAAGCCAATCGAATCTAGTAATGAGATAAACGCAGCACTAAGGCTATCATTTTCTACATCCACATGAATATTAAAATCACCTACAATAATTATTTTATCTATTTTAAGGACTAAACCTGATAAGAACTCTGAGAATTCAGATAAAAATTCAGAATACGGTCCAGGAGCTCGGTACACTATAACAAATAGAATTGGCTGTACTGTTTTCCAGGTTGGGTGTGAAAGGCTAAGAACAAGGCTTTCGAATGAGTTATAATTTAGTTTCCGTTTCGGTTTGATTAATAGGCTTGAGTCGAAGATGGCTGCAACTCCACCTCCTCGGCCTGAGCCTCGAGGAATGTGAGTATTAATGTGACTGGGGGGAGTGGATTCATTTAGGCCAACATATTCACCTTGACACAGCCAGGTTTCAGTAAGACAAAATAAATCAATATTATGATCTGATATTAGATCGTTTACTAGAACAGCTTTAGATGAGAGAGATCTGATGTTTAAGAGTCCACATTTTATTCTCCTATTTTGTTGTACTGTTGCAGTGGAGTGCAGTGTTTCACCACTGTCTTTTGTTTTTGAGGCATCTGAAAGGAACACAAAACCTTCAATCAGGTGTACAAGATATATATACATATATACACACACACACCACCCAGGAGTTTTAGTTCACAACCCATTAAGCTGGAGATATGTAATTATTGCTTTACTATATAGATTAATGTTTTATATGTTTTAATGTTTATCCCAGGGTTGGCGGTTTGGAGGCCAGCAACTTGCATGGCAGCCTTTGTCACTGGTGTGTGTGCATGGGTGAATGATATCGTTATAAGTC
>SEMN01001109.1:0-90000 GCA_005408345.1 Macquaria australasica
TGGCCGGTGAGGAGGAAGAGAGGTGGTCTTGCTGAAAACCTCCCTTAGATCCAAATAACACACGGGGACCTTAGAGATGTCTGGGAACTCTGCTTCTGGTTCCATGGGAGAGTCGGGTGGAGAGGCAGGCGGTGGTCCGGTGACAACTTCCGGGCTTCGGATAGGGAAACAATGGGATTGGCAGTGTGGGCCCCATGCCACAATCTTCCCCGTGGACCAGTCCATATGCGGATTGTGTTTTAGCAACCAGGGGTAGCCCAGAATGAGAGGGTGCAAGGGCCCATGGTACAGGTGAAACCTGATTGTCTCTGAATGGGAGTCGGCAAAAGACAGGGTGAGAGGTGTGGTGCTGTGGCTGACTCGGCATAGCAACCGCCCGTCCAAAGCACTAGCATTTAGGGGCTGATCTAGAGGCTGGGAAGGTAGTTTGAGTTGCTTTGCCAGGTCGTAGTCCATCAAGTTAGCGTCAGCGCCAGAGTCAACGAGGGCTGGATGACTGAGGGAAGAACGGGCAGAGGTGAGTTGAACAGTAGGGAGTGTCGTGCAGAGTTAATTTCCATCGAGGTGGCACTCACCAGCATTCCCCATCTCATCGCCGTTTGACCATCTCTCACGGGACAGTTAGCCAGGAAATGTCCGATCTGAGCGCAGTAAAAGCAGCGCCCTTCGCTCATGCGCCGCTGCCTCTCCTCAGGAGTGAGACGGGTGTGACGGGTGTCTCACCGTCACACCCGTCAGTGTCCCGGACAACCCGTTGAGAAAGGCGTCGGAGAGGGCGGCCTGGTTCCACCCGCTCTCGGCAGCCAGCGTACGAAACTCGATAGCGTAATCCAAAACTCTCCGTCTCCCTTGACGCCAGGCCACGAGGGATCGAGAAGCCTCTCGACCCGGTGACACAGTCTGAAAGATCTGGAGGAATGTCTTACGAAACTGGGACAGGGAGTTAGAAATGTCTGACCTGCGACTCCATTCAGCTGTAGCCCATGCCTCTGCTCGACCGGACAGGTGGGAGATCAGGTAGGCGATCTTAACCCGATTTGAGGGGAAGGAGGAAGCCTGGAACTCGAAATGGAGCTCACACTGGGCCAGAAATGGACGGCAATCTCCGGAGTCCCCGGAGAACCGCTCAGGGCTGGAGAGACGAACGTGTGGATGTGGGGAGGAGGACACGGAGGGTGTCTGCTCTGCCAGCGGTCGCGCCGGAGGCCCCCTCGCTGGCAACCGAAGGGGGCTGGTGTTCCTGCAGCTGACCCACGATGACTCTCATCTGTGATCCAAAAGATGATAGCACTCTCTCCTGTTGCTCCGCCATTTCCTTAACTTCCTGGCGGAGAGCACAAAGCTGTTCCTCCTGTCGATGAATATGCAATCCCTGCGCCAGGAGAGCAGCGCGGAGTGGATCTGAGTCTGCGGAGTCCATTTTGTGGTCAGATAACACTATCAAGCACGCAGGGAGGTTGGACCCACAGAGCAGACTCGACTTGAGTAAATGTAAAGAGCTTTTATTTACCCAAAAGCAAGGCAAGTCCACAGAGCAAAAGTATCCAAAGGGAAAAGCAAGCGAGACGTCCAAAACACAAAAACTGGTCATACACGGGTAGCACGGAGAATACAAAGAACGCTGGATAACAACACACATGTGCAAAGATTCTCTGGCAACTGAATGCGCAAAGACACTGGGTATATATAGGGCTGGGGAAGTGGATAATGAGACACAGGTGAAACACATTACACTGATTAGGGTTGGCGGGAAACTTAACAGGAACACGAGGATGAGACAAAAGACCTACCAAAATAAAACAGGAAGCTACACAAAACACATGCTAACAACCCCGATCCTGACAGCGATATGCTAATATTGACCGATATATTGACCCACTCAATGTTATCAGTCTACAGTAGCTCTAGTTAGCATAAGCAGCAATGAATTCAAAATCCAAGTGAAGGCATCCCATTAACTAGCAGTGATCTCTCGGACGTACAGTACAAAAACACAGACATTTATCACCATTGACAGCACTGATAAACTGGACCATGAGTTACATGTGAATGACTATTTTTGTGAATGATACATCTCTTCAAACTCCTTTTTTCATGTACAAATGTTGCCCACAAAACAGATGCAGAAAAATGATTAAGAACCTAGCCTAAATGTGATATTGGCCTCTTCCATATGTTTTTCATTCTAAAGATACTATTGTTTGCATAGGAGTGTGAAGCTCCAGTGGCAGCCATGATGACACAGTATTCTCTCAGTTAAAGGCTCAATGAGCAGGACTCACCTCATTACAAACATTACAGTATATATAAAATTCCCCACTCGCCCCTGTGGGCGGTCTATTCCTCCTTCAAGCTCGGGTCCTCTACCAGAGGCCTGGGAGCTTGAGGGTCCTGCGCAGTATCTTAGCTGTTCCTAGTACTGCACTCTTCTGGACAGAGATCTCGGATGTTGTTCCTGGAATCTGCTGGAGCCACTCTCCCAGTTTGGGGGTCACAGCCCCGAGTGTTCCGATTACCACGGGGACCACTGTTGCCTTCACTTTCCACATCTTTTCTAGCTCCTCTTTCAGCCCTTGGTATTTCTCGAGCTTCTCGTGTTCCTTCTTCCTGATGTTGCCGTCGCTTGGGATTGCTATGTCTATCACTACTGCCTTCTTCTGTTGTTTGTCCACCACTACTATGTCCGGTTGATTCGCCATCACCAGTTTGTCAGTCTGTATCTGGAAGTCCCACAGGATCTTAGCTTGGTCATTCTCCACCACCTTCGGAGGTGTGTCCCATCTTGACCGTGGGACTTCCAGCCCATACTCGGCACAGATGTTCCTGTACACTATGCCAGCTACTTGGTTATGGCGTTCCATGTACGCCCTGCCTGCTTGCATCTTACACCCCGCTGTTATGTGCTGGATTGTCTCAGGGGCATCTTTGCACAGTCTGCACCTGGCGTCCTGCCTGGTGTGGTAGATCCCGGCCTCTATCGATCTTGTGCTCAGAGCCTGTTCCTGTGCTGCCATGATTAGTGCCTCTGTGCTGTCTTTCAGTCCAGCCTTTTCCAGCCACTGGTAGGATTTCTCGATATCAGCCACTTCTTCTATCTGCCAGTGGTACATACCGTGCAGGGGTTTGTCCTCCCATGATGGTTCCACCTGCTCTCCTTCCTCATCCGGCTTCTGCTGCCTGAGGTACTCACTAAGCATCTCATCACTTGGGGCCATCTTCCTGATGTACTCATGGATCTTTGTTGTTTCATCCTGGATAGTGGTTCTGACGCTCACTAGTCCTCGGCCTCCTTCCTTCCGCTTAGTGTACAGTCTCACGGTGCTGGACTTGGGGTGAAATCCTCCATGCATTGTGAGGAGCTTCCTGGTCTTTATATCAGTGGCATCGATCTCCTCTTTTGGCCAGCTTATTATGCCAGCGGGGTATCTGATGACGGGCAGGGCGTAGGTGTTGATAGCTCGGACCTTGTTCTTCCCATTCAGCTGACTCTTCAGGACTTGCCTTACTCTGTGGAGGTATTTGGCTGTAGCTGACCTTCTTGTGGCCTCTTCATGGTTGCCATTTGCTTGCGGGATCCCAAGGTACTTGTAGCTGTCCTCCACATCTGCTATGTTGCCTTCTGGTAGTCTGATCCCTTCAGTTCTGACTACCTTCCCTCTCTTGGAGACCATCCGGCCACACTTGTCTAGTCCGAATGACATTCCAATGTCGTCGCTGTAGATCCTGGTGGTGTGGATTAGTGAGTCGATGTCTCGCTCACTCCTGGCATACAGCTTGATGTCATCCATGTAGAGAAGGTGGCTGATGGTTGCTCCATTCCGTAGCCGGTATCCGTAGCCACTCTTCGCGATGATCTGGCTGAGAGGGTTCAGGCCTATGCAGAACAGCAGTGGGGATAGTGCATCACCTTGGTATATGCCGCACTTGATGGTCACTTGTGCAATTGGCTTTGAGTTGGCCTCCAGAGTTGTCTTCCACAGCCCCATTGAGTTCTTGATTCTTATTGTCCTGTTGATGTTGTACATTTCCAAGCATTCCAGTATCCATGTGTGTGGCATTGAGTCGTAGGCTTTCTTGTAATCAATCCAGGCGGTGCACAGATTGGTCTGTCTGGTCTTACAGTCTCGAGTGACTGCTCTGTCTACCAGCAGCTGGTGCTTGGCTCCCCTGGTATCGCTACCAATTCCTTTCTGGGCCCTGCTCATGTATTGGGCCATGTGCCTATTCATCTTAGCCGCTACGATGCCTGACAGGAGCTTCCATGTTGTACAGAGGCAGGTTATTGGCTGGTAGTTGGATGGAATTGCGCCCTTCTGGGGGTCCTTCATGATCAGGACCGTCCGCCCTTGGGTTAACCACTCTGGGTGGGTCCCATCCATCAGCAGTTGGTTCATCTGTGCTGCCAGGCGTTCATGGAGTGCAGTTAGTTTCTTGAGCCAGTAGGTGTGGATCATATCCAGGCCTGGTGCTGTCCAGCTCTTCATACCTGACACTCATACCTGCCATTGTGATGGTTACTGGCTCTTGTTCTGGGAGATTGCTGTGGTCTGCTCTTAGATCCACTAGCCATTGAGCATTGGTGTTATGTGATGCCTCCTTCTCCCATATGCTCTTCCAGTATTGTTCAGTCTCAGCCCTGGGTGGATCTGTTCTTGTGTTATTACCCTGCCACTGAGAATACACTTTGGATGGTTTGGTGGAGAACATTCTGTTTATTCTCCTAGCTTCTGCTTCTCTGGTGTACCTCTTTAAGCGGGTGGCCAGGGCTGTGAGTCTTTGTTTGGCAGTCTCCAGGGCCTCAGGTATGGGCAGCTTGTTGTACTTCTTAGGCAGTCCTTTCTTCATCACACCTTTCTGTAGTTCTGATAGCTGGCTAACTTCCCTCCGTGTTGCCTTAATCCTGGCCTCCAGCCTCCTTCTCCATGGAGGATACTGCTCCTTATGGCTCTTATTCATCTTCCCAAGCATCTCAAGGATCACTGTTGCTGTGGTGTATGTCAGCTTATTGGTCTCAGTGATGGTCGCAGTAGGGATTGTTTGTAGTGCTGCGTTTACATCTTCTAGTAGACTTTTAGAGGGTACTTCAGTTAGTCTTGCTAATTGGCCACGGGGGTTCCAGGTGTCCAGCTTGGTTATGATCTTCAATCTCAGGTCAGCTGCTCTTGCGTTAAGCCTCTTTGCAGGGCTTGTTATTGGGGCTTGGTACCCAATCTCGGGTGGGGATGATGATGATGATATCTCCCTGCTGACCTGTCGTCCTGGCTCCCCCTTGCCATAGCGTTCTTGTTGTACCTCTTCAATCTCTAGTTGTGATAGCAGCTTCCGCTTGCGAATGTTGGAACACTGAGCTACTAGTTGTTTCTTAGTGTAGATGTTGGGTTTCGAAGAATCCATAGGTCCCACATCCTCTGCATATACCCCCGTTCACTGGGGTTACTTGTATAGTAGCATTCCAACAATTCCCTATTCTCTGCTCTTGTCCATGAATGTCTTGTTCTTGTTCCAGTAGCCCACTTCTCATCAGGTTGTCCTGGTTCCCTGACACCTGACGCGGACCTTGTTAACCCGGGCGAAGTTCGAGCCGGTGTGGCTCTTGTATTTGTATCAGTCATTATATGAGGTAGGCAGGTAGCGTTAAGGGCCCTGCCTAAGGGCTAAAGGGCCCTTATATATATATATATATACACACACACACACACATTATATATATATATATATATATATATATATATATATTTGTTTTTGTTTTTTTGTTTTTTCATGTAAGATCTTAACAAAAATAGTAACATCTCAGGATCTTGGTGTCAGCACGATGATATCATTTCCTTTCCTTCTTGTCACTGTTGATGAATGTACTGTATTATAGCAAACTGCTTTGAAAGAAACTTACTAAAGGTGCAGTACAAAGCAAAAAATATAAGTGGCTGATATATATCAGAATCACTTTTTGACCATATTGAACCTGTTTTGTCTGTCACAAACGCCAACATTGGTTGTCCTTCATTATTTTTCCTTTCTTTTCCTTTGCTACCCTTGAAGAGACAAATGATGATTCATTATTTCCAATTAGACCCCAAGGAATTCATCAATATTATCTCTGCTGGCCAGAAGTATGGACAGATGACCTTCCAGTTTAAGCATAGTTTCAGTCACATTTTAAGTTTAGCTGAGCTTATCTGTCCATTTCCATCACACTTCTCCATTATCCTTTTCCGCACTCTATACATACTTCCAAAGCATCCACATCTCACATTGTGTTGTTGACTATTTTTTACATGAGACGCCTGTGAATTATTGATACACTCCCCTGTTTTCATAAGCAGAGCCACTATACTGTACATAGAGGTGCCTCTGAATTATTGATCAAAAATCAACAAGAGACTCGACTAAAGAAATACAAGCAACTCACTCTGTAACATCTTAAGTATCTGATGCTGCATCATTGGTTTCTGCAGCTTGATGACAGTTTTTATTGAAGGAGTAAGAGTTTTACATACTTACATACTTAATACAACACTCTGCATTCAGCTTTTAGTTAGACTATAGCACTGAACTGTGAATGTATTTTTTTCTGCACTGGCAGAATTCTAATTGATAATTCAATATTATAAGAACTATTATTATTGATACCTCCATGAGTGTTGCCATGCTCCTGGACAACTGTCTTAATGTGTTGTTGGAGGCAGTTGATCACGTGGTGATGTTAGGAAGCATGAACAAGAAGAGAAATGAGCCGTGCAGTTAAGCATGCCATTTATGTGCACAGTCGAGTGGCCATTACCTCTCGGGGGTCTGTGTGTGTACATACATGTGAATTCATAGTGGCAGTGGTATCCATGTTATGTGGCATTGGGTACTGTAGGGCACAATAGTGCAAAGAAGTGAAAATGTATGAAGCAATTAAGGAATTCTAATTTTTTTTAGCATCTTTGTCTTTTTTAGCATCTTTTCAGCTTTTCTTCAAAACATTAAATTACTTAATGTAACTGGTTTCTTTTTCACAACTATGCTGTAGGATATATAGGATAAAGGCCACTCTTGTTCAAGTGGTATAGGTCACAATGCTGACATGCCTTTCCACACTGTTGACCTGCACGACTGCTAGTGAACCGACAGACAAAGGTCAACAGAAAACATCCATTGACAGGAATAAGATTAATGACAGTTCCTTCTGACCTACAATCGGATTATTTGAGCTTTCTGCTTTCCAACATAATAGGAGATTTGCTGTACAAGAGTTTGTTTCTTTCTCTATTTCTGGCCTTTTGTTTTTGCTTGTGTTTGAACAGACATATGCGGTACATAAATTAATGAGTATTTTTAATTTTGGCAGTAAATGGTAGTAAAATGATTACCTTGTGGGCTTCACATGCCATTATATTGTGTTGTTTGAAGTCAGAGTTGAGACCATTGCTGATATGCTGTCCGCTCTCTCTGAGAACGGCTATGAATTCATTTATATGATTAGTGTCTGTGCATGGCAAGCAGAAGCGTCTTAATCCCCCTCATCATTCCTCTCACAAACAAACACAACAATTTTCCTTCAATCAGTTTCTGGCTTTGCAATCATGCACAGCCCACCTACTGTAATCTTTCTCTTTGTGTTAAATTCATTGAGTCAGTCAGTCTCTATGTCGCTGTCTGTCTCTGTGATGTTCAGAGTCACATACAATTCAGACACACTTATTTGAATGAGCTACAGTAATTTAATAATTCACATGCTTCAGGATTAAGCTGCATATGAATGCCTGAACAAACTGGGGGACATTAGTGTTAAATGTAGAATTTAAAATCAAATGTACAATTACTGCAATTAAATACATGTTGAAATCTTAATAGAATATCTTTTTCTAAGAAGGCAAAATGTTTTAAAATTGCTGTGCTGGAGGGAAATAACAGCTTCATTATTCAGTAATGGGATTTTCTATTTACATGATGAGGTTTTTATTTTTTTGATGGGGCAGAGAATAAAGAAGAAAGTTAACTGGGGTGACAGAATACCTAAAACAAACAAGAAAAAAAAGATCACAGAGGGAAATTTAAAGACACATGACATCACTCTATCTTCTTTCACATCCACTAAGAAGTAATTAACTCATAGATCAGCTGTCTGTCAAAAAACACCTCCAGTGATGTGTTTTTTTCTTGGATTATTGTTGACAAAAATAAACTACTCAGTTCTCCTTCTAGTTCTCCTTCTAACTTAACTTTCCAAATGAGAAATTCATTTGGTCAGAGGTGCATACATACATAGAGTACAAAAGGTAAAAAAACATCCATAACAGGAACCATACCAGAGAAAAGCCATATGTTGGCCTCTCACAGCCCCTAACCACCCCTCCTCCCTAAATTAAAATATCCTCTCAAATCAAGCGTGCGCACACACACACACACACACAAACACACACACACACACACACACCCATTGTGCATAGAGCAATTATGACAAGAAAAATGAATTAGGAAAAGTCAATATAATTCATAGGTTATGAATTTGTTTTAATTTGCTTTAAAATTGTACCAAAATGTAACAGTTCATTATAAATGCAGATTGACAGTTTTACCATTGGTGTCGTTAAAATTTGAAGATTTACGTTTACCAAGCATTCACACAAGAATCACACAAGCTGCTGTCTTTTATGAATCATGAAACCTGCAATCACGTTTGGGTGTCTTTGCTATCAGTAAGGTGTCAGAATTGCATATCTGCACCATACAAATGTACTACGTCCACTCGTTTTCTAGCTGTGTTCTCATCCCTCTCTCTTGTTAAACCCATTCAGCTATAATAACTGTATCAGAGTGCTGTCTATGAGAGGGGATTGTTTCTGGTCCCATCCAGCAAATGGCAGTCTGTTAAATTGTTGATGATACAGAGATCCACAAGCTTGTCCCCTGGATACATTTATAGAAAGTAGGACAGTGGTGGGCCCAGGCGTCTCTGTCACTAAAACCTAAGTCTTCCCCTTTTCTCCCACTTCTCTCTCTGTCTCTCTTACAGGCTAGCCCTGCCCCGATAATCGTCAACGCAGACACTTTGGAATCAGTTCCTTACGTGAGTTTACATTTTTGTGACTTTTTTAATGCACCAATTAGTCTTTTTCAGTAGAAGATTAATACCTCCAGCAGGTTAAAGCACACTTGAGTAGGGGCACATTAGAAGAAAGAATCAGTCTTATCCTTTCTGCTCTACTACTGAGTTTGAGGTAAGATAGTATTTGTGGTCTATTAGTACATTTTGATCATGTAACTTATCTCAGTAAAACAAATGAGGTCGCAGTGTTGAATTATTGATGTTTTCATGAATAAAAGACCAGCAACACTTTACCTCTAGCACTTTTCACAGTATTTTACATCAAAACAATTAAATGAAGCTGTGGTGCAGAGCAGAAACTGAATAAATAACAAATGCTACTCAAACAGGAGGTGGTGTACTTTTCATGATAAAATGTTGCAGTTAAAGATGCTTTTCTGATTCGTGAAAGACAGGAGAGCATCTGCCTCAGCCATTGACAATTTTTTTGGAAACAGCCTTTTTTTTCCTGCCAGACAACTTTTATTTAGGCACTTTGTTGTGCTGTGATTGAGATTTGTCCATAAACTGAAGAGTCAAAATCAGATCAACTCTGCCTCTTTCACTGCTTTTTCTAATTTAGTCTTCAAGTCTTGTTTGCTTCTACAGTAATTTGAAGTTCCAATAATAATATGCTACACAAAAATGATGTCCAACTGGGAATATGATATGATGCAGCATCGCATATGCTTGTGTGCAATTCCTGTATGAATGCATAATGACGGAAGCGCTCGCTGCTAATTAGTCATCTCAGTGAGATACAGGATGAGACTGATCTGTAACTAACCTCCATGTTGCAGAAATAGCGAATGTTGATTAACTGTTACCTTAAATTGCTTCCCTTAAGCTGGGGCCTATAATATAATAGGCAAAGCAATGTTTGATGGACTGGAAATGGAGTGAATATCTTGGCACAATCTGTTTTCTGTTTCCTCAGGTCAATGGCACAGAAATTGAATATGAGTTTGAGGAAATCACTTTAGAGCGGGTGAGTATCTCAGAAACCACAGCTGTGTTTAACCCCAGAAAATCAACAGTCAGAGTTTAGAACAGTTTTTCCATACCACCATATCAAAGCAACAGTAATTAAACTGCATACACATGTGGCCAAAACTATACACCTCCTGACCTAAAATAGCTTATTGTATGTATAACCATCATGAAAGACATATACGTAGTTATGAAGTCAATTTTACACCTCCCCATCTGCCTTTGGTTAGAAGGTGATTTGACTTGAAAACAGATTCATGCAAATCTTTGATATGAAGACAAACAGCATTAAACTGTTTTATCCCTCACAACCCTATACAACAATTTGTGTGCTAAAGCAGATGTGGCACAGTTGGCATAAGCCCATCAATGAATCTCCATGTCACTGAGATGGAAATATTGGCCAAGTGGATACTAACAGGTGCAGAGTGGAAAGAGTTTTGACAGCTCCAATATGATCAGCAGCAGAAGGTGAACGCCACCAACCAACAAGGGGAGCCTGCACTGGGGCTTCAGATTTGATACAGACAGTAGTCAGTCTCCATTCATACTCCAGGACAGCCATCAGATGTTGGCCAAAACCATCTTGTGTAGTCTCTAGTCTCTAGTTGTCACTGAACAATGTATTTTAATTCAGCATTCCAGGCAGTGAAGCCCCGCAGGGATACTCAGTGGGTATTGTAATCAAGATAAGCTGCTATTCCCATCAGCTAACAACTTAATCAAAGCTTGACTTTCATTTTGTGAGTGGTCATCCAGTGGATTTTATTTGCAGAGCCAACAAAGTGCAGCTCCTTCTCTGAAAGACATGGTGTGATCCCGCTGCCTTATATATTTCATAGTAAAGTCAGGATAATAAAGAGCCAGGAGAGAGGACTTTCAGCAGGATGCCAGAGCCATTGTATTGTAATGACAAACTGTAGACTTAACACCTTTTTACCACTTTATACCACTTTATAATCATACTGAGAGCAGTGACACAAAGCCATACTGTTATCATACAGTTGAAAGACATTGTGCTTTTTAACAGAATTAAATGTCAACATTTAGAAAAGGAATGTCTACTAAACACATACTTTAAAGGCAATGAGAATTTTTGCAAGGACATTGTTGTTTGCACAGTGCTGTCAAGAAGTACACAATTTATTTTATCCTGTGTGTCAGTGATTCCCAACCACCGGTACTTTTACTTCAGCTGATTTGAAAACTAGAAATCAATTAATTAGAAACTAGAAAAAATACATCCACATACAAACATGTGGATGTGAAGACTAGCTAGCAAGTGGGAAGTCAAAATAAATACCTAAAATAATGGATAAATGGTTGAAATGTTGAGCTTCTGTCACTCAAGTGTGAGTAGTACAAACTCAAACTTGACGTACTGAAAGAAAGACCTAAACATTGACAATTCCAGGATGATGTGTTGTTTGAAAAATAATGGTAACAATATCATTTTGTATATACTTTTTTAGTGGTAAAAACATCTAGTTTTCAAATCAGTCTAAATGGGCACATTTGGAACATGACAGTGGTGTCAATGAAGGGGTACTTGAGCTCATTTCATAGGGCTGTGGCAATATGTCAGACAAAAAAGGTTGAGAACCACTGCTATATATAAATATTTAAGAAAAATAGCACGTCATAGTACATGTGCATTGCGTGCACTGTGCACTGCCAAACACTTGTATCAGCATTAACGTTAGCTTCAGTAACAAACAATTGGCAGTTTGTTGGCATTTTGGAACACTACATAGAGAATAAGTTCTACCTGAAGAGTCCCTGTTGTAACTGACTGCTTTACATGGCTGCAGGGTAACTCTGGGTTGGGCTTTAGCATTGCTGGAGGGACAGATAATCCACACATTGGTGACGATCCTGGAATCTTCATCACCAAGATCATCCCTGGAGGAGCTGCAGCAGAGGATGGACGCCTGAGGTCAGTCACTTACACTTCCCCACCAAGGTTTTTAATAAGAGATAACTAGAAAAGTTTTCAGACCGGACAGAAAAAAATGTTTTTGAGAAACTTGCATGTCTCAAAAAAAAACATCAGAAAATAAATCTCCTTTAAGGGGATGATTTAAAGATAATCTCTCTCACTACTGCACTAATAATCTACCCTCAGAAATCTTTCATAGAAAACATATTTGAGATGTTATACAGCAGTATCATTTTTCTGTTGGCGTCTCGTGCATTTTGTGTGTTAAGGACTAAAGCCTGTGGATCCTGCATGAAACCTATGAATCCTGTTCTCATTTGATCTTTATTAACAAATGATCATTTCTTTTTTAACTATTTTTGTAGGATGTATATTAACCACCCAATCAGGAATTACACAAATTAAGCTTCTTTTTATTTAATCTTAAGAGTAACAAACCATTCAGCAGTTGTACTTGAGTCTCTTTTCTTTCCAATTAAAACCCACAACAATGAACCTCCAGTACTCTGCAGCATCCGCACTGAGCTCTGATAGTCTACACTCTAAAGCAGTTGTCCATATTACTTAAGGATGACCCACCATCTGTAACAGCCTTATTAAATGAACAGAGGGGGTGTGGATGCAGTCCATCACATCCTTTGTTACAGTAGTTTATCAAGGAGGCAAGGACACAACCTGAGCTCATTCATCACACTCCTGGAGTGAAAGGCATACTTGAGGGAAAACACTGCCTACATTATACTTGACACCTTGGATCTTGGCTGGTTTCGTAAATAACATGAACACTTTTATCTTAAGTATGAAACTAGAGAGCCACAGCTTGATTGGCAACAGTTGGGCCTTTTAGAACATATGTTGGAGCTTTTCTGGTGTAATGTAAAGGTGTTGTCCAGTTGTTGTCCAAGAAGCAGCATTAGAATGTTCCCCTGTAATTACAACCGTAAGAAATAATTGTGCAAATCTGCTCTTCATATTATCCAAAAAGTCCTCCAACATAAATTACAGAATAGATCGTTGTCAATGACTCCCAAAACGACATATATTGGTGTACTGAACCTTTGTTGTCATGGTAACAATAATTAACATGTGGTTAACGTTAAACTGTCATAGTTTGGTTAGGTTTAGGCACCAAAACTACTTCGTTAGGTTTAGGAAAAGATCATGGTTTGGGTTAAAATAAGAACGTTAGTAAGTTAAGTTTAGTAAGTTAAGTTACATGACTTACGTCACCTACACGAGCGTATTTTTGGGGAGGACAGTCTCATAATGTCCCTGTGCGTGCATTATGATTTATCGTTAATTCTTACCTTTGTTTATTAGCTACTATGAGACAAGATAGTTGTAGTTCATATAAAATATATGTTGATCTAGCACCTTGGCAGCAAGAAAATGCGTTGCTATCCACCTGAGATTTACTATTTTGCCAAGAGCGTTCACAGTGGTGGACTGACTATCAAATTATTTGACAAGGCTTATTGTAACAGTGAAGAGAAAAGAAATCAGACTTTTGATATATAGACCTTATAGTACTCCTTATTATTTGTGTATGTGTGTGTGATGATGGATTCCCTTTGTCAGACCCTGTACATGGTAGCCCATGTTATATATGATTTTGTTTGAATGGGTCAATGTAGATGTAGACCTTAAATAAATTCAATAATTGTATGCAGTACTTTTATATTCAAGATTCAAGAAAAGAAATATATGTTGCGTCTATGTGTACTTCTATGTATGCATGAGATGATGAGTATGTGGACCTTAATGGGAGGGTTCTTTTGAGATCAGTGTTCACAAGCATGATGGCCTGAGGAAAGAAACTGTCTTTCTGTTTTGGCTGCATGACTGGGGAGGCGCTTGCCTGACCGCAACAGCTGGAACAGTCCGTTGTTGGGGTGGTGAGGATCCTTCAAGATCCTACAGGCTCTGTTTCTGCACCTCTTGGTGTATAAGTCCTGCAGAGAGGGGAGAGTAGTTCCAGTATTGCCTTAAGCCGATGGGTGCGTCTCCACTGTTGTTACGATTTGCTTGTATGATTTGTATGAAAGTGCCCTGAGATAACTTTGTTATGATATGGCGCTATATAAATAAAACTGAATTGAATTGAATTTCTGCCGGCCATGCTGGATTAATGGATAAATGGTACAAAAAACTTTGTTTTAAACAAAAGCCTATGTCCAGGAGTGTGTTGCGATTGTAGGATGTTACTGCCAATGTGTAGCAGAAAATAGATTAAAAATAAACACAATTACTACAAAAATACACAATCCAGCAGCTGGACACGACCACGCCATTCTAGAATAGCCTAGTATATGTTGTATTCTCTCCTTTTAGATTAGTAGTGATGGATAATGCTGGTTTTATTTGCAGGCCAGTCCCTGTTCTTTTTCTAAGCTGCAGCTCTAGAGCATTAATGTCAGATCACAGATGCTAGAGAGGAGTGTAATGCATGCACAGTG
Organism: Macquaria australasica; assembly: GCA_005408345.1. NCBI lineage: Eukaryota > Metazoa > Chordata > Actinopteri > Centrarchiformes > Percichthyidae > Macquaria > Macquaria australasica. Next base: position 14,459 of record SEMN01001109.1, read on the forward strand.
TCAATCTCAAGCAGATCGAGGAATTAAGCCCTTGCATTAATCACATTTAGCCTAATTGATGGTCACCCACTCCAAGGTGGGCAGCAAGACTAATGCATTAAGATAAGATAAGATAAGATAAGCCTTTAATTGTCCCACAGCTGGGAAATTTTCAGCGTTACAACAGCCATAAAAAGTGTCATATATAGAAATACAATAATAAAATATAATAAAATACAATAAAAATAAATAGAAAATAGTCCTGTACACAGTAAAGACAGTAATAATAATAGTGTGATTGAGTGCATTTGTAAGTATGAACAATAGATAAGATAAAAATAAAAATATTGCACATATATAATATACATGTACATGAAAGTATTACACAGCAAAAGATGAAGTAATAACAACATGAATAAAAAAAAATGTATTAAGATAATGCACAGCAGCAGATGAAGTAAAGTAGTGAACAGTCTGCTTATTGACAGTCAATGTAGATTACCGGGAGTTGTACTGATTATAGAGTCTGACAGCAGCAGGCAGAAAGGACCTACGATACCTCTCCCTCAGACACCGAGGGTGGAGCAGCCGGTCGCTGAAGGAGCTGCCCAGTGCTGATAGAGTGACATGTAGGGGGTGGGAAGTGTTCTCCAGTAGTGATGATAGCTTGGCCACCATTCTCCTGCCACCCACCACCTCCACTGGGTCCAGAGGGCATCCAAGGACAGAGCTGGCCTTCTTAATCAGTCTGTCCAGTCTCTTCCTATCCCTGGAAGAGATGCCACTGGCCCAACATGCCACCCCATACAATACGGCTGATGCCACCACAGAGTCATAGAAGGTCCTCAGGAGCGCCCCCTGCACTCCAAAAGACCTTAGTCTCCTGAGCAAAAAGAGACGGCTCTGTCCCTTCTTGAACAGAGCGTCCGTATTGTCTGACCAGTCCAGTTTGTTGTTCAAGTGAACACCCAGATACTTGTACGATCTCACAATCTCAATGTCCGTTCCCTGGATGTTCACTGGTGTAGGTGGAGGGAGTTTGTGCCTGCCAAAGTCCACCACGAGCTCTTTGGTTTTACCCGCATTGATCTGGAGGCAGTTCTGTTGACACCAACCCACAAAGCCCTGGGTCAGTTCTCTGTACTCCCTATCATCCCCGTTGGTGATGAGGCCGACGATGGCAGAGTCGTCAGAGAACTTCTGCAGGTGACAGTTCGAAGTGTTATGGGTGAAGTCCGCTGTGTAGAAGGTGAACAGGAAAGGCGCCAGAACGGTTCCCTGTGGAGCCCCTGTGCTGCAGAGAAGTGTGTCAGACACACAGTCCTGTAACCTCACATACTGTGGTCGGTTTGTGAGATAGTCCAGGATCCATGCTGCCAGGTGATGGTCCACCCCAGCGTGCTCCAACTTGTCCCCCAGAATCCTGGGCTGGATGGTGTTAAAAGCACTGGAGAAATCAAAAAACATGATCCTCACAGTGTTTCCAGCCTTATCTAGGTGAGAGAGGGATGTGTGAAGTAGGTAAATGATAGCATCATCCACCCCAATGCGGGGTTGGTAGGCAAACTGCAGAGGGTCCATACATGGGCTCACCAGCGGACGCAAGTGGACAAGGATCAGTCTCTCCAGGATCTTCATCAGGTGAGAGGTCAATGCCACTGGCCTATAGCCATTGAGGTCCTTGGGGTGAGGGGTCTTTGGCACAGGAACCAGACACGATGTTTTCCACAGTTTTGGCACCCTCCCCAGCTTCAGACTCAGGTTGAACAGATGCTCAACAATCCCACACAGCTGGTCCGCACAGGACTTCAGAAGTCTGGAGCTGATGCCGTCTGGGCCCGCCGCCTTCCCCACCCTCATCTTCCTTAGTTCGTTTCTCACCTGAGATGTTGTGAGGAACAGTCCGGTTGAGCTTGTAGGGGGTAGGGGGGCTGAAAGGGAGGTGTTTGCGGGTGTGAAATGGGGAGATGGGCCCAGCCCCGACTGTGGTGTAGCTGTATGAAGTGGCTGTAAGCTGAGGGCTGTGTGGAGTGGTGAGATGAGGGAGCGGGGGGGCTGCAGGCAGGGAGGGTAGATGGTGATGATGGTTGTAGGGGGGACAGGGCAGGGGGAGGGGTAGATGCCTGATCGAATCTGTTAAAGAATACGTTCAGGTCATCTGCCCACTTCTGATCCCCCGCAGGCCGGGGCTTGGAGTCCATATGGCCCGAGATAGTTTTAAGGCCCCTCCAAACTCCTCTGGTGTTATTTTGCTGCAGCTGACTCTCCAACTTCATCCTGTAGCTGTTTTTCCCCTCCCTGATCCTCCTCCTTAGCTCTCGCTGGACACTCTTTAACTCCTCCTTGTTACCCGATACAAAAACTCTCTTTTTTTCCTTGAGGAGAGCCTTAATATCAGGAGTAATCCAGGGTTTATTGTTGGCGAAACAATGCACAGTCCTAGTGGGGATGGTGTTTTCCACACAAAAGTTTATGTAGTCCGTCAGACAGTCTCTGAGGTTGTCAATATCCTCCCCATGAGCGTCACTAAAAATGTCCCATACAGTAGTGTCAAAACAGTCCTTTAAAGCCTCCTCTGCTCCGTTAGACCACTTCTTCACTGTGCGTGGGACAGCAGGCAGCCTGCGCACAAGAGGTCTGTAGACAGGCCTGAGATGCACAAGGTTGTGATCAGATCAGCCCAGGGGGGGGAGACTCAATGAGATGTATGCGTCCTTGGTGTTGGCATAACACAAGTCCAGTATTCTGTTGTCTCTGGTATGGCACGTAACATACTGAGTGAATGTGGGTAGAGATGAGGACAGAGGGGCATGATTAAAATCACCAGAGATGACGAGGAGGGCATTTGGGTGCTGTGTCTGCAGCCTGCTTACTGCTGAGAGCAGGACATCACAGGCTGCATCAGCATTAGCAGAGGGGGGGATGTAAGCTACCATCACGATGGCATGCGAGAATTCCCTCGGTAGGTAGTATGGCCTCATGCTAACAGCTAGCAGTTCAATGTTCTTGTCGCAGGTTTGCTCTTTAACAGTGATGTGCCCAGGGTTACACCATCTGTCATTAACAAACACTGCCAGCCCTCCTCCCTTCCTCTTACCGCTCTCCATCGTCCTGTCCGCCCGAAGTAGTTGGAAGCCATTCACCGAAACATTCGTATCCGGAGTTAGCGCGGTTAGCCAAGGCACCGTGAATAGCATGATGCTACACTCCCAGTATTCCCTCTGATGCCGGGTCAGCGCCGCCAGCTCGTCCATCTTATTGGTGATAGATCTTACATTCCCCATGATGATCGATGGGAGGACGGGTGTGTAACGTCTTCTCCTGGCGCGGCGCTGAGCCCCCGCTCGGCTTCCCCGTCTCCTCCTCCTAAGCTCGCGGGGCACATCAGGTCTCTCCCCGGGTGGTAGCACCGCTGTGTTACGGAGAGCTAACAGCTGATCCCTGGTGTAAACAATGGAATCACCATGGCTGCCGGCGGTAACTAAGGACGCTGTCTCTAAGGGCATCAGCGGTCTTGTTACCATAAAGGCCAAAAATCATGTCCAAAAACGCCAAAGACGTCAAAAAAGCAGCAACACTAAGTACTAAAAAAGATACAATACAATACTAAAAAACAGAATAAAAAGAGAACTAATGAACTTCACGATTAAACTGAAAAAAGTCAAACCGCGAACGGGAGCTGCTGCAACAGGCTGCCACTCACAGCGGCGCCGGAAGAAAAAAAAAAAATGGATGGAGGGGAAGTCTAATCTCTGTGAGGAAGGAGGCCTGATAGGGATTTGATTACAGAACATTACAGAAGCCAGACACCCTTCCTGTCACTGCTCTGGGACACTGTAGCAGAGCACTAAGCATACATAGTGCACTGGCTCGGCTTAAGGGATTGCGTTGAGCATTTTAAGTGTTTCTCCTGGAGGCTGTTGTTTTGGAGAGTTAAACGTATGGATGTAGTCAGGACTAAACCCACAACAACCCCACCATTTTATCTCTGAAAGATTTCTATTAATTTAACTATTTAAATTTATTTGATCTCAGTTCAGACTTTTCTCACAATGTAGAGCTTTTTTAGAGCAGCTTTGATTGGCTGTTGTTCATTTAGTGATCACCAGCAAGAGTTCTTTGTTTACCTACTTACTTTACCTACATTAACTTCAAAATAGTGACCTGCTGTAGGTAAATTACCTTAATGTATTGGATTATGAGAATTATGAGAATTCTAATTTATCGGTATCCGTAGTACTTTTGAAACAGAAAAAAAATTAAAAGTAAAGTTTTAAAAATTTTATAATAAATTTTATTTTGATGACAGAAGACATTGTCGCTCTGCTTCCCACTGGTGGAAGTGGGTGTGTATGTATGCATGGGATTTAGTGTGTGTGTGTGTGTGTGTGTGTGTGTGTGTTGGGTCCCAGCTGGTCCCTTTGAGCACCCCCAGGAGACTTGTGTCCTTGAGTGCCAAGGCCTGGATGTTTTGGTCGACACCTCAGGGGAATTCAAAAATGGAGCCGTTCCCTGACTCTGACTTTTACACACACTCATAGTCTAATCTACTCTGTCTCTCTGTCACACATCACAGACGTACATATACATAAAAAAGTGTATTATATGCAAAACATTGTCTGCAGTCTTAAGCTCATGTACGAACACATGGGTCACCACTGCAAGTACATGAACATGATCTACTGCCCAAACCAGTGGTGGAAGAAGTATTGAGTATTTTAATGTTGTCAAGGTTCTTAATATACTGTTATATAGTTTGATTTATAAGAATGCGATATGTTTTACATGTAAAATGTTGACCTGACAACTAACTAGTAAGGTAAGATAAGATACTATAAAACTTTATTTATTCCCTGTGGGGTAAATTCGGGTGTTACAGCAGCAAGTTACAGGATAACAGCAAGTCAAAGAGTAGAGCAGATAAATAAACAAATAAACATAATAGAAATCCAAACAGCAATACAAATAAAATAAAAAAATTGTGCAAATGTACAAATAATAGTGAATGTACAAAATAGCACATATGTGCATATGTACAAGTGGAGTGCAACAGAGGTAGTCTAAACTGATCCAGAGTTGTGAGTGTAGACAGGCGGCACTAATAACTATAGTAACTAAAGCTGTAAGATAAATGTAGTGAGGTAAAAAGTAGAATATTTGTCTTTCACATGTAGTGGAGTAGAAGTAGCAAGTAGCATAAAATGGAAATACTCAAGTAAAGTACAAGTACCTCAAAATTGAAATTGAAATCACTTGAGTAAATGTACTTAGTTTCTTTCCACCACTGCTGCCAACAACCACACACAGTCAACTCTGTCAACAAATGTATGTGCCTGTGTGTGTGTCTACAGGGAGATGCAAAAAATAGGACTGCTCTGACTATAATGTAAACATGTTAGTATGTATTCACAAAGGTTACCACTTATTCAATTCAACCTATTCTGTGTTGATTTGTGTGTGTCCAAGTTGCTGTTTTATAGACATAAAATTGTTCTTGTCAAACTGCTTAACACTGCCTCATCTTAATTGTGACAAAACGGCTCTCAAAAAAATAGCGACATCATTTGTTTTGCATCTTTAGATAGACTTTTCCCAAGGTGGCTGCTGTACCTCTGCCTTGCAAACACCCCCCTCACACTTAAACATGCTATCAGTTTTTGAAGAATGAACAGTTTGAGTGCAGCCTTGCTCTTAATTATTACCAATAATTAACATCACAAATCCACACTGTTCCTCCCCCAGAGTAAACGACTGCATCCTGCGGGTGAATGATGCAGATGTGTCGGAGGTTTCTCACAGTAAGGCAGTAGAAGCCCTGAAGGTTGCAGGTTCTATCGTCCGGCTGTATGTGCGGCGCCGCAGACCAATGCTGGAGACCATTATTGAGATCAAACTCATCAAAGGACCAAAAGGTGGGCTCAGACACACACACACACACACACACACACAGAACTGTAGCAGATAACTTCCAAATGTGCGTTCACATAATATTTAGACGAACTTCTCTTCTTGGTTAACTGAAATATTTGGCTACATTTACTGTATATCATGATACACATCATCATATAGTGGTGGTATAGTGTCTAATGCCTAACATAAATATGTCATACAAACAACCCAGATACTAACCAACTGCTTTCGTATATACAAACACACATACAGGGCTTGGCTTCAGTATTGCAGGTGGAGTTGGGAACCAGCACATCCCTGGTGACAACAGCATATACGTCACCAAGATCATTGATGGTGGGGCAGCACAGAAGGATGGCCGGCTACAAGTTGGAGACAGGTTGTTAATGGTGAGGACACAAATTAGTTTGAATGCAGTATCAATGAACCTCAGTGGAAACATTGGAATATTAAATGGCAAAAAATGGCCAACACACTAGAGTCACTAGAAAGATAGAAACCTCTCTCCATTGTAACAGGTAATAAACCTGACCATGTAAAGCTTAAAGTTGTTGTCTGTGTTAAGTTTATTCAGCTCTGTAGTCCTTTTGAGGACATAGTGGTGTTGTGGAATTGGATTAAACATACTGGAATTGGATTAAACATACTGTACCATTGCAAAGTTGTTTCAGGTCACATAGTGCAGATAAAAAATTACAAATCAAATAGACTAAAAAATCATGATAGTCTCATAATATTTAGGTCAATGGAAATAGTATGAAGGTGCACAGCAACTTACTCATATTATTTAATGTACATATATATTGTATATACATATGTTCATAAATTTACAAATGCCGTAACTATCATGATTGAATCCGAACGTTATCACTCTTATATTCAGTGACAACAAGGTGATAACTAGAGAATAATTTTATTTCCATTTCCACTACTCAGAATAAAAGTTTTCTATAATTCAGATACAGTCCCAAATGGCCTCTAATGTCTTTACATACACCCTACAAATGCAGCTATTCTTTTAAATTATATATTGCTTCAAATGTTCATATTTTTACAAAAGTATATTTAGAGTATAACATTTTGCTTTTATTGTGCTGACAAATGATAACAATGGGATTGTGAATCTCACACAGTAAGTCAGACTCTTTCATGATGGCCATGTAGCCCCATGACATCACACTGGATCTGAACCTGTTTACATATCTAGCATGTTAATACAATGGTCACTATAGACAGATATCCAAGAGACTAATGGCGATTCCATGAATCAGGTTACACTGCGTACAGTACATTAATCAGCAGTGTACTAATCAGCCAATGTGCTTGCAGCTGACAACATTCTTCCTGCGTCTTCAGTCTAAATGATAATGATATGATGAAATGAGGCTCTGGCACACATTTTGAAAGCAAGAAAGTGGCAACCTACTGGCTCAGTAGTGTAACAGCAAGTTTTCTCTAGAGGAGGGCATCCCTCTTGCTTAACCAGCGCTTAATTTAATTACCTTCCTACTGTCTTGTTCTCACCCGGACACCATCTGTCATAATCCAGTCTCCTGGAGGCTGCGGGCATACTGGGCTAATCTGAATTGAGCTGTAAGAAAACACAAGGGAGTCTCTAAAACTCCTGACTTGAACAAACATGGACTGTATCTGTGTCTGGGCAGGTGAACAACTACAGTCTGGAGGAAGTGTCTCATGAAGAGGCTGTGGCCATTTTGAAGAACACATTGGATGTGGTCTACCTAAAGGTGGGAAAGCCCACAAATGTCTACCTATCAGATCCCTATGGACCTCCTGATATCACACACTGTAAGTCCTCTCCTTTTATTTGAACTGATTAATCATCAGTTGTCATTTGTCGTTAGAAAAGTTTAACCAGACTTCAGAGAGCATTATTCAGTAAATGTAAAAGATGTCTAAGTGTGTCTTGTGTCGCATACTGGTTTATTACAAATGAGATTTGTGTGCATATCTGATAGCATGATTGTGAATCATTGATCACATATTAGAAAACAATTGCATACTTGCGTGTCTAGCAGAAACAGAGCAGCATTCATTTGAGGTCATGTTTGTGTTCACCTGATGGATGTAAGTCCAACATTCACTCTCTTTTCTCTGTTTTGAACTCCAACAACTCCTGAGGGAAATATCTGGCTCTTTAGCTGCTAAATGCTCCGCTATGCTCACCAGCTAGTCTCTAACTGTGTCTGTCTGCTGTTGGTGCTGGGCAGGTAGTGTTCAGAAAGATTCTTTGTTTTTAAAAGTATATTTTTATGTTAGAGAATCATTGTAATTGAAACTAAAATTAATTAGAAAATGTTGAAAGTTAGAAATACAGGAATATGTAGTAATATAAGTGCAGGAATACTCTCTTGGTATGACAGAAAAGTGTCACCTTAGTTTGTCTGTTTATGCAGCTGCCACTCCGTTTTAACTCTCTCACTCTTCCTCCACAGCTTTCTCTCCAGCCATGGAAAATCATATCTCTTCCCCCATCAACAGTGGCACTCTGGAGTACAAGTCTGGTGTCCTCCCCGTCTCCCCCGGAAGTTATTCCCCCCTCCCTAAGCACTTATTGGGGGAAGAGGATATAAACAGGTTGGATGGTTTTTCCTTCTTACGGTAATTACATCCATTCCTACCAGACTACTAGAACTACAGGTAGAGGCTGTGTCCAACCTGCTCCTCATGTCTCCCCCTTGTCCCGACTGATCTGTGTTGGTGTTTGGAGCACTTTTTTTTTTTCTTTTTAAATCCCACTAATCCCAAAGTCTGTGTCCAGTTTTCCCTGAAGTGTTTTTCAAAAAAGAGTTCTGGGACGATAAAGCTGGATCCCTTGATCCCCAATAAGGATCTGCAACAAAGAGTTCTGATCACATTTACTGAAACAAATATTTATAAAATAGTGGGTCCTCAGAAACAGCCATTTGAAAACCAGTGGTCTGCTGTAGTCCTGTATTTCTGTTGTGGTGTGTTGCACTTGCACTTTTTATGATTTCTTTCTGGACAATGTGTTGTTTAGTGTCACTGTGACGCATGCCTGGAAACTATTGGAGTATCAAGTAATTGCTTTACAATGAAACCCAACAAAGTCATTGTACTTACACCATGTTTTGGTGTTGGTGGTTGCTATTGTTTAGAATGGCTTTGGTAATGTTGGTTATTATCAGTGGAAATGATGTTGTAATAGTAAAGGTTGCCTCAGGTCCATCAGCAGTACCATCACAGTAATATACATTTGCACAATGACAGGTTGAAATGTGTAGAGAAAGATTTTGATAGAAAACAGTGTATCTGTCTATCTTGCCTGTTTCCTAATGTTTCCTTGCTGTTTCATCAGTGCTTTGATGTGTATGTTTTTTTGGGTTGCTAAAAAGACAACCATAAAAAACAGGGTATATCATTTTAGCTGACTCGTGGCACAGACTTATTGTTGGAACTTGGCGGGTTCCCCTATTAGTATCCTCACTAATAGGCTACATTGATACACCTGCCATTTTTATGAAGCAGCTTTTTTGTTCTCAGTGAACAGTTGAAATGGAAACAAAACTCAGTCTCAGTTCCAGTTTATTCTTTGACAATCGATAAATGTCTGCTTGCTCTCTCTGTCTTTTTCCCTTTCCTTCTGTACTTTTCTACCTGTTGGGTTTTCAGTCACTCCTCTCTGACAGCTGCTCCCAGTCCAAACAGAAGCTTAAGGCTGTATTCAGACAGAATCAGGCGCTGCAGCAAAAATGTCGGTTTTCCCATTCATTTGAACCGGGGTACTGCGTTCAGGATGCGGCGGTGGGGGTCGCAGGGGGCGCCGCAAAAAAACACAGAGGCCTGCGGCGAAAAGTTAAAAGAGAATCAACTTTTGGAGAAACGCAACCTGACGTCACACTGTGGCAGCCAATCACGCCAGTGATCAGACTGGCAGACACCCAGGTGAAGAAGAACTTTGTTTACCATGTAGCATTGTAGCATTAGCTGTTTACCTTAATATTCCACTGTTTACCGAGCAACTGTGAATATGGAAGAGATATTGATGAATCGGCGCCATAATGAGTGTACATCAGCTGTTTAGCCCTGCCATGAGGGAGTACAAAGACGTTAATCGCCGTGCAGTCGCTTGGCTTGTATCGGTCTTCAAGCTGGGATTGCTGGTTAGTATGAGACACTCCCACAACGCTGCACAACCCTGCGGCAAATCGCTGCAACGCCTGATTCTGTCTGAAAGCGGCCTAAGATGTCTTACTGGAGTGAGTCACAGCCAAACATTAGCAGCTCCCCACCTCAGCTGCCCAAATGCCTAAGCCCAAAGCAAGCTGTCATAAGGCTTGGGATCAAATGGGCCAAATTTCCTATCAAGTCAAATCTAAGATTAAAGCTTTTGTCTTTTGGCTCAACAAATATTGCCAGAGGTGGATGTTCACTTGCTACTTGTCCAACATAGGGTACTCTGAATGGCAGCCTCTGCTGGTGTATGTATTGGTTATATTGAAGAGTGACAGATTAAATCAGGTTTTTAAGCAGCACAACAAGGAAAAGTGGTGGATATCACAATTAACAAATGAATACATACACTCCAAAATGTTTCTCTCTTAGATTAGGTCATTGTTGTGTGCTGTGCCAAAAATTGTGTTGTGTTGTCTTATTCCATTTGCAAAATAAAGGCCGGTTATTGCAGCAGAGTGATAGCAAAAGCTCATTTCAGAGGATAACTGAAGGACCCCTGTGTTAAGCTTTGTTGAGTGAAGGATTAGTCCTCCATTCTCTTTGGAGTTAAGAGGTTTACTATGTGCTCTTGGCCAAGGTGTATCCCTAATAGCCTTTGAGTTACCTAGCTGACTTGAAGTGTAGCACTCTGACAGTAGCTTGTATCACTGGTGTTCACTGTGTTCTACACATACATTTACAACAAATGCTACAAAGCCATGTGGATCCTCACGTTCTGTAGTAACTGATAATGCATCTCCAGTAGCTTCATTCATCCTAATTGAATTCTAAATGTCAGAATTCTGAATATTGATATTTCTGTTAAATCAAGTGAAGGAGGAGGGGAGAATCCTTTCTGCTTTATTAGCAAGAGCAGAACAATTCAAAAGTTGTTCTGGCAACTCAGACCACTTGTTCTTACCCTAGATACCCTGTGCACATAACAATTTGGAGCCAAGTAGCTCATCTACTGAATGAAGTCCTAATGGAGATACTCTACTAAAAGGAAGACAAAACAACCTAGATAGGAAAGCAAGAGTGGTAGTGGTGTTCAGATTGTTTTATAATGGCATACCAAAATGAATACTTCTACTAGAGCCTACCAGGTAAAATGCCTTAGTTCTATGGCTGTAGGGTGTGAAGTCCAAATATTAGTTATTTTCACCTTACTGCCTCTCATTTGAAACTTAATTACTTCAGATCATCTCCACAATTCTCCACAGTTATCCTTTGAAACAGCAGTGTGTTTTAGATCCTGCTGTTTTCTTTGACACTACTATTCAGATACTTCTCTGACTGCTACATTGCATTACATTTGTCTTCTAGTTTGAAAAGTAAACAAAACAGAAAAACAAATTTACTGTACTTTCAAGCATCTGAATTCCAAAACCTGACCGTTAAATGAATAGAAGAAAAAGAGAGAAGAACCGTGCGCCCCCACAGGCCAGTTGTACAGTCCCCTTCCACACTCTAAATGGCACCTACAGGTCCTTACAAGGTCACTCCATTTTGGTCTGATCTGGACTGACTGGCTGCCTCAGCTCAGCTCATTGAAGTATGAATGATTCAGCAAGAGAAACGAAGCCAACTGTTAAGACCTCTCTGGCTCTGCATCTCACCAGTGGGTCATTATTGGGACTCAGCACAAGCACATGTAGCCCGTGAAATAAGATGCCACACAGGACACAGTTACTTCAGGGGTTCTTGTAGCTTTAATTTCCTTTTTGACCACATTTGCAACAGGTCATTTTAACACAGCGCAAAACTGAGTCCCTTTAGAGAGCTGCTCATGTGTGTTCCCCGTTTGTTGCAGTTTCTAACAGGAAAAATGATTTAAAGAAAAATAATGATAACAAAATACGGCAGTGAGCAACAGAAAACATAAAATAAAACTAGATAAATACATATTTATCAACCATGAACACACAAAATTAACTTGGTAACGTAAGGTGTATAATTGTAAAGGAAACTTATATTCTGAACATTTCACTAAACCCATGTGGAACGTCCTGAAGATTGCACAACTCAACACACTGTCATTTACCTTCAAACATAGTTAACATTGATGTAAAACCTGTACCATTTCTGGCACCCAAAATTCCAGGACATGAATTCCAGAATGTTTAAAATCAAACCATCCTGTTAAATATTGACAGATAACATCATGTAAGTATTTGTACAGGAATATTTTACAAGATATGTATGTATTTACTTACTACTTTACACGACAGTCACAGGACTGTCCACTCTGCAAATCTCCAGAACGTTCGCAGGCAAACAAGAGGAAAGACCAAGATGCACTTGGCGGAGTAATAATAACCTTACGCAATTACTCAACGCTGCAACCTTGTGACCAAAATTAGCAATAGCAAGTGAGACTGTAACAGCGCACTTACGCTGGGTTCACATAGGAGGCGGACGAGACTTGAAGCGCCACAATATGACAATTCTAGCAGAAGCTACCAGAAGCGCATTTTTCTGTGCCAGTCAGCCAGTGATTCTGCTCCTCTGCTCTTTTCTAGGGCTGATCTTTTTGCTGTTGTTATGTGTTGCGGATCATACAAATCCCGGTGCTTCTCCACTTCTAGGATCAACTTTTTTTTTCTTTTTCGCTCACCCTCTTGCTCTCTCGCTCGCTCGCTGCTTGTGTGTGTGTCTGCTCGTCTCTCTCTGCTTGTGTGTGTTTGCTTGTCTCTCTCGCTCTCTGTTTAGGCACAACTGACAAATATTTGGAATAAGTACTAATTTAAAAAACACAGAGGGGCAGGAAAATCAAAAGGTTTGGCAAGCAGGGTGCATATTCTATCATTTATCAGCATCAGATAATTTATATCATATATAATACATCATTTATATCCTTTATAATGTGTTTTCATGCCAAAATTTCTCGCGGTGGGCGGAGAAAATAGAACAGACACCGAAACGATCGTTGCAGAGCGCGAGCCGGACACTGCTGCGTGGTGTCTCCTGTGTGAACAGCCCAATTAACATGGGCGCCGTATGGAAGCGAGCAGCAATTCGGGGCGCTTTGAAACACGTCCGCCTCCTATGTGAACCCAGACTCACAATCTGCTGCACATTGTGCTTGACATCAACAATGTTACACTTAAAAGAAAACAACAAATAACACATGTATTAACATTTAAACAACTTTGAGAATCCAGGAATCAAAGTAGAATAACAGCTGGTATAAAAGATTTGGTTCTAGGCATGTTTTTGACCAATTGTGCCAATTAAATATAGGACATCATTTACATTTCTGATTTCTGACCTTTGATGTGCAATAAAGTTCAAACCTTGCAGTGTTCACCCTCCTCAGTCTCTTGTCATTGCTTTCTGCTATTGGTAGACATTCATACTCATACTTTTTTTGATAGCACTGCCATGTTGGTTGGTGGTGTAGAGATATGATTAGTGAAACACCCTTGCCTGAAGGGCAGCTCATATCACCAGATGCAGTGGAGAGTAAACCCACCTGAACTCTGTTTAGCTCTTTATTTTAGGCTTTATAACTGTCAACAAGGACTATATAGTGTGTGATATATTGTAGCTTTAGGTCTACATTTCCTTCTTCAGCCACAGTCAGCCAGAAGGGACAGAGTTGCTTGGTGAAGATGTTTTCGTGTTTGAACAGGACGCAAACACACAACAGTTGGTCACAGTTGGAAAAAACAGGAGGAGGATGAGGAAGAGAGAGAATACGGGGGTCTCGGGGGGGTCTCGGACCCCCTAATTAACAACTAGGGCCCCCGAAGACGGCAAAATCAAATTTTGAAAAAGTCGTAGCCCCAGGGCCCATGGTACTTTAATCACAAGTCTAGTCCATGCGACAGCTGTGTGTGTGAGAGTGTAAATGAGCTTGTGTGTAGGCAAGACCTACAGGATATCCATCATCTCTAATCTTGTCTGCAATAGTACGACTACCAGCTTTACATCAACAGACTACACATACACATACCGACCAGTGTCTCAAACACACACATTATACATAAATTACTCCTTCCCAAACTCACATACTGTACTGCATGCTCCAGGTAACCCACTTGAATCATATCAGGTCACGAACAGGAGGCATGCACACACACAGTGCAAATTCATATTGTTGGCTAAACAGTCAGTGAACAGTGTGTCTGCAACAGGTTAGCACTGTCTCTTCATGCAGGCTTACTTTGTATGAGCTTACATAATCCTGTTCATGGTGATATTGATGACTATAAATCCCTGACATGGACATTCACTTCAGTACTTTCAGGGACATGGCTTTTTCTGTTTTCAGTTGTGTCATTTTGTTCTATGTAGCATGCCTCCAAATGTTTCTCTGATCAGAGAAACAGTGTCTTTGTGTCATTATTATAGAAAATCAACTGTGTGAATGTAAAAGCAAAATGACAGCATTTTATGAAAAAAGACGGTTATCATTGGTTGGTTATCAAACATTTCCTTTTTCCATCCTATTAGAAATCCCTTGCTAGATGATGGGGAGGGTCACATGTTTGATTCCCAGCACTTCCCGTTGAGGTGAGATATTTAGTGTGCTCAGTCCCCTACTGCATGCTCGCATGTATAACAATGCATGTTTTTTTTGTTGCAAGGAATCGTTGGACATCATGACACTTCTATAAGCATGCACTCCTTTTCATTTTGTTTTGGATTCCTAACTAAATGTCAGAAATTCTGAAGTACTGTTGAATGTTTCTGCAACAGTCAATGTTTCTGCCCAGAGATAATCTTTCTATTATCTAAAAGATATATGAATAATGGATTTTTGAAAAAGTTCTCATGCATGCTTATGTTACAAAATCGATTAAGTTGGCCACCAGTGAGGAAGTTTTAAAGTTTGTTCTTAAAGAGTGTCTCCAATAGATCACTCTGTCTGGTGAGCATGCTAACGCATTAAAGCCAGAATATAACATTTGAAAGAATAAAGATCACAATCCTTCTATTACAAATAAAGAGTTGAATTGATAAGCAATAAAACACACCCTTGATCAATCCAATACACTCAGGGATTTTGCTGCTACAGTCTTACTTGGTCTGGTACAATGGTGGCTAACGTTAGCAAACGATATATATTGCTGTGTAACTGACACCACTGAGTCAGTTCACTGACTTTATGACTCTTCACTACTTGTGCTACTATTTAAGTATGTTTTAGCATTTACAGTGATCTAATTGTCTCACAGTGGCTGAGGTTTTGCATAAATGACATAATCTGTCTTTAACAGACATATATAGTAAGTAATCACAGGTAACTAACAATCCATCAAATGAAGATAAACCTCCTTGACAAACCGAAATACTCTATCACTATGGCTATGATGTACATCTATATCTGTATCAAACTTGTGCCATACTAGTCAATCTTTATTCAATGGCAACAAAGTACACAATTTTAAGAGCTCTTAGCCATGATATCAGTATATCTGATTGATTATGACAGGAAATTAGTCAGGCCAGGTGTTAAGATGTAAAGCATGACAACCATTTATACCATATACCAGTACTTCCTTCTGCTCTCTCTGCCTCATCTCATACTGCTTTCTTTCTGTTATTGTTCCTGTCTTTCATCTGTGTGCCGCCATCTTCTTTGTTTATCCCAGGCCCTTCACCCCACCTTTGTCTCTGGACACTAACCTATCTGCTCTTGTCTCTCACTCCACTGTAGGCCTCCTGAGCCAGTTTACAGCACTGTGAACAAACTATGTGACAAAGCACCCTCCCCCCGACACTATTCCCCAGTGGAGTGTGACAAAAGCCTCCTCCACTCCGCCCCCCTCCCAAATTATCACTTAAGCCTGTTCCCTGACACGGACATCACCAGGTACTTTACACCAGCACTTTCACCACCTCTCTGCACTCCGCCACTGTGTCCCATCCCACCATATAAATGGCATGCCATGTTACCATTCTGTCCTTTATAACCACCTGGTTTTCTCTTAAACATTCAGTCACTTGCTCCCTCCATTGAGCCCCCAGCAACCATGCCTTGGTGTTGTTTTCTCAAGCTAGCATGCCTTTCTTCCTTCCTCTTCCCTCTCTCTCTTCAGGGCACTAATTTAGCAGGAGCCTCCTAGCCTTATCTACCACCAACACATTGCCAGTTTTATCCAGTTGTGGAAGAAGTACTCAGATCTTTTGTCTTACACTAGAGATGGAATAACTCAGCTGTCAGTCACAAAAGAAGAATGTGTTGGAATAACGTGGGGAAGAATTAGAAAGTCACTGAAACAAAGTTAGCACTGTTACATTTCATGTTTAGCTGCTATGTTATACCTATCGCTGTAGGTCTAAATTAAGTTGGTAATCACCATCATATTTACAAAAGGTAATATACTCAAAGGAAATTATGGTATGTGGGTACACTACCATTAGGTGCTTTCCATTCAGATAATTCTGCTTCCTTCTGTCCTTGATAATTGCCGATCGAGGTTCACCATCATCGAGGATGTTCCAATCCCTTAAATGTGTGTATCCCATGAGGAGGTTTTTTACCTGACAATTGGACAGCTGATCGATGGGACAGTAAAGTCCAACAGCTGCTGTAAAGAAAAGCAGCAATTCTGTAATATTAATATTATTGCATAATTGCAATACTGTAGATAAGGCAAACTACCTGTGGAAACAGGAACGACAGCAGCTCTAACATTATTCATGTTTATTATTTATTCAAATGAATGAATCATAAAAAAATGTTTTTGCAACTGTGCTTTTTTTTTTAACCAGTGTGGTAGAAAAATCTTGTAGATGGGCCAGATGTTCTTCAGATCTTCACCACACGTTAAAAAAACAAGCAATACTAGCAAATAAAACAACTGAGTCGAGATGAGTTCAGATGTGAGCAGAATCAAGACAACAGAATCAATCAAGACAACAAACACGAGTTCTTCCATGGAACACCTGATCATACAGTGTACAGGTCTTCCCTTTTATACCCTTCTGATACCCCTCCTTCTGTGGGCCTTAGAACATGGCACCACCCTTTGACCTTGAGTTCACTGACAGGCTATTCCTTACATCTCGGGCCAGACACCATTGTTTTTCTTTTTAGCCAATTCCCTTTCGATCAGTAAATAATCGTGTCAAATGCTAGGTGATTTCCAAGTCCTGAAGGCCTGACATCACTGGATCAATAAACAACCGTGTCTGTCCACAGCTCTTTCTGGGGTTTTTTTTTTAAATATGGTGCTCTAGGTACTTTTACTGTTTTTGTGTAACCGGCCATAACCACCTGCACCATACTGTTCTTGTGCATCCAGCCATGTCCACTTGTACCATGTCAACTTGCACTTTTCTGATTTAAATTTTTCTGTGGTTTTGTGCTTATTACATATTGTCTGTGAGCATAAAGCTGTGTCCTCCCTGACCTGACCCTTCTTACATTAATACTGCTTCACTTCCAGTGATTCGACTACATTGATTATTATTATTTCCCACACCAAAAAGCTTTTGTTTTCTTCTTACAAGTGCATCTTGGATCATAAAGGAAAAATTAGGTCAAAATATTTGTCCTACGCAGCTGCACAATTGACACCATTAACTAGCCTGAGCCTGACAAGTATCAGAATTACTGTACCTGCAGCCTTTCACAAACAATTTATATATTTCATTTTGTGCATTTATAGCTTGATTTTTATTATGATTTTGATTTTTAATATTATTATTTTATTCCTCATGTCTGTTCTGTTCTTTGAGAAATTAACAGATTTGAATTGATAGATCTACTGGTACACCCTGACGCACCAATAGATCTATAATCGGTGTTGGAGCAGTGTTTTTCTTTAAAACTGTCATTTCTAAACATCATAGGACAGATGAGATGCTGTGCACCATGAGTATTGATTGGCATCTCCTCAAAATGACGCTGGACTGAGCAAGGGTGTCTCATTTAGTTAATACAATCCCTCCATCCTCGTGTCTCTGTCTTGCTTCCCTGATTGGATCGCTAAGATGTGAAGAGAGGCCTGAGTGAGGGAAGCAGAGGCCATGTTAGGCAAATGGGAAGCATCCAAATGGAAATGGAAAGTCATGGATTGGTTTAATCATAAATGTGACACTGCAGAGGCTACTGCATGCTGCCAAGGTAATTCTTTCAAGCTTGATCGTTAACCTCCTAACCCTAACCACATACCACCAAAACTTAATATAATCAGTTTGTGGATGTGTGTGTAGGGGCATGTTGCTGCCTGCCATGTCCAAACACATTTTCTTTTTGCTCTACTTATGTGAATGAAACAAACCATACTTTTTATTGTTTAACTCTACCCTTTAAACCAACTTTGTTCAGCTGATAAATATGCTGGTTTGTGCTGTTACCATGGTAGCACAGTTTCTTCATAGATTCATTTTAGTCTCAAGTGATTGAGAGTAAAAATTAGTTATAAGTGCATTTTTCCTATGTCTGATCCAATATACAGTGGATTGCATCTCTGGGATTATGGGTCTGGTGCACTGAAGGGTCATGAAATAAGGAGCCTGTATTGGCAGCTTTAAGACTGAGTCATTCAGTAGCCGAGCTGAGCTCTTGGCAAAGACTAGCTGAGCTTAAAATGAACTGTAGCGTTAAATTAGATGAGCAACCACCATTAAAAAATGTATTCTTTTGATAGAGTTTTTTAATGCAGGATAATCCATCCCTTTAGAATCTTTTGAACCTCTATCACTAGTCTTCTCTCATACTATTTTATTTTATTAATATGTGAAACAGATAGGATTTTGATGAATGCTTTGGAAATTTAACATCATATGTAAAGCTGACATACTCTGTTCTGGTTTGATTTCATTCTGATTATTTTATATAACGGGTCTACACGTTATCAAAGAAACCTGCTAATATCTGACATGCTGTAGTTTTACAAATTAAATGTATGTGTAAATATGTAGTGTGTTGGGAGGGCCATTTGAAGATGATGCAGCAAGTATTCAGTAGCAGTAGAAGTACTAGTAGTAGTATGCACATGTTATAAATGGTATTATTAGTTTTAATCACATAGTAGATCACTTCCCCCATCTGGTGTGAATGTGGATCCTCTACTGACTGAACAGTAGCATGCATGTCTGATTTCATGAAAGATCTGTTTGATAGTGATGTAAAACACAGATATTTCAGTGCTTCTTTTATATGATTTTACCAATCCAGTGAACCAATCCTCTCACATTTTGCCACATGGCAAAAGAAACAGGTGTTTACAGCAGAAAGACAATTGCTGCTGTTTGCAATTGTAGAATATGAATGTCTCTACTTTTAAAACTTCTCTTTCACTTTCCATTTCAAACAAGAATTGTTAGATTTTAAAAATAACAGAAGAAAATACTGTGGCACTATATGGCCCACTCAGTTGATGTCAGGTGCTTGTTGGCATGAGATGTTCCTTATCTGAATGGAGAGTGTAAGGACAGAGGATGTTGTGATGTACAGATTTTAAAGCCCTCTGAGGCTAATCTGTGATTTTGGGCTTGGAGATTTCAGTTTTTGCAGGTTGTTATGTACATGTCCATAGCTGGACTGCTGGTATGAACTGGAGAGAGTTGACTGTATCATAGGGACCAATATAATTCAAATTATAAAACTACTTAGTAACTCCAAATACTTTTTGCACTCTGGTTTGCTCCTCAGAAGACTATGTCTTACAAGCACAAGAACTCAGTTGAACTTTTTCCTTGCAAAACAAATCAATCCATCTCGGATTTAATCCAAGACAATACCTGCATCTTGGTTCAATTGTACAACTCCATCCAAAAAAATATTATCCAGTTTTAACCTGATCCTGACTCTGTATATTAGATGTACATCTTGGGCTTCATACATTAGGTGTCTCTGCAGATACAGTACACAGATATTTTTTCAGACTGTGAAAGAGCCAGGAACAAGATGAAGTTGAACCACCAAAGTTAACTGTTGTTGTAGTTAACCTATTATTCATGTTTATAATGTATAATGATTAATCACACATTTACAGTACTGTAGGGGGTTGATTAAATGCCTCATGTGAACTATTCAGCTATAATAACACAACAACAAACCAGTCACTGAATGCTTGTTTTCCATTGAATGATCATAGGGTTTATTCACAGAGATTGTTCTAGGTCTAATATACATATGAAGAAGAATCAGTGTCCTCTGCTCTTTCCATGAATGATTCCTTCATCTGCCCCACAGCAGTTTTCTGCTATCCCTTATCTCCTTATTTCTATTTAGAAAAAATGCCAATTCAGTCTGTAGGGCATCGAAACTGTATTGCTGCGTGATCAGAAGATGTTTTCTTGTAAAACTTTCAGGGTTGCAAAGTTGGTTGAAAATAGCAGAATGAAGATTGGAATCAGGGTATCATACATTCAGGCTTCATTAGAAATGCCTGAATGTATCCAAATTAGCCTATTGTTGGGGGTGATTTTATTCTGCCTATTTTCAAGGTTAGAATTCATAGACAGGGTGCTGTCTCTAACTACGATATATGTTACAGTTTAGCATAAAACATCATGTGTTTGTACATAAGATTGGCTTGTTTAGTCAAGTTAAAACCACCACGTTTCTGTTAAAGCCAGAAACGCTGGTGTGTCTTTGAGGAGGCTGGCTTTGTTGACAGTGAAACACTGTATGGGGTCCTGAAATAATTGGTGGATCACAGAGGACACATAATTGGTACCTCTGAAGAACAACAGACCAATTCAAATTAAAATTGTCTACAGTGCCCAACCATGTGGCCTTGCTTCTTCATGCTCCTGTAGTTTATGCATTCACAAGCAGATGGCAGTGTGCTACTTACATTCATGATGACATTCCTGTACTTCCTCTGGAAGGGGAATAGTTAGTTTGATTTCAGTGTTGTTTAGTTTGCAAGATATTATTCCTGTTTGACAATTTAGAAGAATTACTACTGTCATCATACAGTAGATTTCACGCCTACCAGTGTCTCATCATGTACACTGTAGGCACCAATCCAGTGCAATCCAGACAATCCTCCATATGGAGTGCCTTGAACCAAATATTCTTAAAATGGGAGTCTGTGGCCTAAATTATGTCTATACCCTGATACCCCAAATGCTAGTTCAACCCCTTAGGGAGCTTGTGTCCTTCAGTATATGTTTGTATACATCCCATGCATGCAGTGTGTGTGCATTGGTCAGAGGGAGACAGAGAGAGAAAGCAAGCCAGTATGTGCAGCATGTGACGAGGTTCCTTTTCCGTCAGAACTGAATTGGGGACAAGTGATCCTAAGTAGAGCACCATCCCCCTGTGGAGCTCCAGCAGTCTTTGAGCTCCATTTCCTGAGCAAAGCATCACTGAGGCTTTTGTCGACATACCGTGCGATTGTTGTCCAACCTCTCTGTCTTCCATCGCCGGAGCTGAAGATGCTGAAACCCACCGACTCCCCCGAGCTGATGTACTATCTGAACTGTCTGTACAGGGAACCCAGGAAGGTCGTGCTGCACAAAGGTTCCACAGGCCTGGGCTTCAACATCGTGGGCGGTGAAGATGGCGAGGGCATCTTTGTCTCCTTCATCCTGGCAGGAGGGCCTGCTGACCTGAGTGGAGAACTGAGGAGAGGCGACCAGATCTTATCGGTGAGTGCACAAGAGCCACCTCAGCATTGTTTTAAAGATACATGACACTCACTGGAAAACATTAAAAAGTGAGTGGCATTATAAATCATGACATTTATTGACAAGTCACCACCTGGATGTGGAGTTTTGTCTCGTGTTATAGAAATGTGTGGCCTATTGATTGAAAATTATAGCATAATAATAGCCTTTAATATCTCAAAATATAAGCTGCTTACATACAAATGTAAACAATCTGCTTACCTGTTACATGATAAAAAAAAATCTTTATATCAGAAGTGATCACAAAAAGACCCAAACTAATTGAACAAAGGCTGAGGCAGCTGGGTTTCTACAAGGTTTCCTCACAGCAATTACAGATCTACTTTTAAAATGGGCGACTCTTGTTAAACCTGTGTGTTCCCAGCATATTAATAGAGAGTGTAATAGTCCTACTGGCCTAGATTCATTTTCAGGGCCAAACACTCCATCCCTGCAGCATTTCTCTAATTTTACTACAGAGAGGTGTAGTGTGTGGTAGTTACTAGTAAGTTTATTTGATGCTGGTCATGTTAAATGGCATGGTTCTCAGCTCCAGAAGTTACATTATATTCCTGAGTTTCCCATTCAAAACTATTTTGAGACATTCTTACTGTATCCTATTAGCTTTAAACATCAGTATAGGGACATTCCATTAGATATCAATCACTGTCCTCACCCCTTTCCATTTGAACAAATGTTTTCCTACATGTTAACCTATACGAGAGTGTTAGAACGTGGTTTTATTAATCCGACTGACCAACCATTCAGGAGACAGGGGCCCTCAAAGTTGACCCATATTGAACCCCCACTCCACCTAAATCTTCTTCAAAAATAAAAAGAACAGTATGGTTCTCTGATTATTGAAAGACTTACGTCCAAGATTATCCACAATTCCAATACTTTTGATCCAATAAATAAATAAATAAAAAATAAAAAAATAAAAAAATAAAATATATATATATATATATATATATATATTTTGGATCAAAAGTATTGGAATATATATATATATATATACACACACACACAAATTGGGTGATTTTTGTCCTAATTTGGAAAAAACACATTTTTGCAGAAGGTATCTGTGTCTTTAGGTGGGGGTCCAAAAGAGTATAGTATATAGTAATATAGTTCTTTTTGCTTGGGTTTAAGCCTTTTTCACCCTATAGTCCAAACATACAGTTATGGTTGTTGGCCTGTTAAATAATTAAATGAAGGTGGGTAAGGCTTACATTGTCCCTAACCAACAACTTTTTACTTTCTAATATACATGGTTATGTAGACTAAATTAGTCTCTTGCACCGTTCTCTTGCATTCATAATGCTACAATGTATGACCAATTGAGTTAGAAAGATAACTGCCACGAACTCGGACACAAAAACTGGTGGACTCTGCACGACTCTCCCGACAATATTATGGGTATAACAAAATCTTTACTGAGGCAAAAGCAATCAAACATAAGGCGCTCTCAGGGAGGATATACAAAAGTACAAAACAAAACGCTCACAAGGAGGATATACAAAAGTACAAAGCAAAACACTCACAAGGAGGATAAAGTACAAACAAAAAACGCTCACTTGGAGGATCAAACAATGACACGGACTTGAACAAAACCTGGTACATGAACACTTGCTGGAACGCTTGACTCAACTCATCTGACAGACTGAACAAGACGAACTGGCACAGGACAAATGGAGACAAAGACTATTTATACATGAGGTAGGGGAAACAGGTGAGACCAATCAGGGGTGGGGTAGACAATCACAACGGCGGGAGAATCACACAAAGGGAGGAAGTCAGGGTCTAAAAATGAGAGGGAAAGGTGAGTACAAAATAAAACAGTAAGTGCAAGACGAGACTAGACGTGAGTGACTTTAACTTAACATAAAACTAAAACTAAGGCATGACATAATACAACATGAAACACTAAGCATGAACATGAAATACATTAACAAATCTGGCGAGACACAACAATAACTGGTTGTATAAATGACAAGTGAATACAGGTAGTTCCTTAAATTATGTATATATCAAAAGTCACCTGTGATCTGGGTACCATAATGCCACACATCCCATCTCTAAAACACCTATGAATCCAGTAGAATTAAAATGATTAGTTAATTTTTCAATTAGCTGATCAACAGAAAGTTAATTAGCAACAACTTTCATAAGAAATTAATGCTTAAAGCAATTTCAGTCCATCGAAAACTCCATACAAAACTCCCTGGTTGTAACTTATCCTAACAAATATGAGGATTTGCTGCTTTTGTCTTATACTGTTGTAAATTAAATATATTTGGGTTTTGGACTGTTGGTTGGACTAAACAAGCCATATTAGCACACCACCTTGAGCTCTGAAAAATTGTGACAAGCATTTCTCACTATTTTCTGACATTTCAGTCTGTGAAAGGTCTGGGCAAGATGTCACTGTATGCAGAAGTTGCAACAGACTCTTCCTACTGAGTGACAAACATGCAACAGTAAATGGTAATAAATGGTAATGTGACATCATACATCAGCAAATGTGTTAATGATGTGGTGATCACAGCACCACCACAGCAAGACTGAAAGCTTGCATCAAGGAGGCAAAGTGGAGACATCAGGAGAGACTAGAGAGAGACCTCAACACCAACAACACCAAAGATATGTGGTGAGTGATCCAGACCATCACAGGCTAGAAAAGCAGGAGTGCCCCCATCATGTGTGAGGCCACGTCACCAGATGAGCTTAACACATTTTATGCTCGCTTTGATCTCCTCAACAAAAAGTCAGCTGTCAAGTCTGCCGCACCTCCAGTGGACCAGCCACTGTCAGTATCCACACCAGATGTGAGAAGAATCATACTGAGAGTGAATATGAGTAAAGCTGCTAGGCCTTATAACATTCCTGTGCCAACCAGCTAGTCGATGTCATTACTGAGATTTTCAACAAATTACTGTTACAGGAGACTGCTTCAAGACAGCTCCCAGTGTCCCTGTACCTAAAAAGTCTGCAGTGTCTAGTCTAAATGACTACCACCCTGTGGCACTCACCCCCATTCTGATGAAAGTGGTTCTCCAGTACATCAACAACAACGACAACATCCCAGCCAGCCTCACCAGTATGCAACCATAACCAACAGATCCACAGATGATGCCATCTCCACAAATAGCAACACCTACATCAGAATGCTGTTTGTTGATTTCAGCTCAGCATTCAACACAATCTCCCCCATGATACTGATTGGCAAACTTAGCACTCTGGGCTTGAGTACTACACTCTGCAACTGGATATTGGACTTCCTCACAGACAGACCCCAGGCGGTTCAGATTGGCGGTCACACCTTCTCCACTCTACAGCTTAACACCGGAGCCCCCCAGGGCTGTGTGCTCAGCCCCCTCCTGTTCATGCTGTATACCCATTACTGCAATCCCATGGAGAGAACTCTGTTGTGAAGTTTGTGGATGACACTTCCATCATCAGCCGGATTACAAACAACAATGAGAATTCATATTGGGAGGAAATCAACAATCTTGCAGAGTGGTGCACAGTAAACTTGCTGCTCAATGTCAGCAAAACCAAGGAGCTGATCGCTGATTATAGAAAAAAAAGAGGCAAAGAAGAAAAACACACACTCTGGTCTACATCAGTGGAGCTGAGGTGGAGCAGGTGAAATGTTTTAGGTTCCTGGGAATCAGCATCACAAAGAACCTGTCATGGTCATCACACATCTCCACCCTGGTAAAGAAAGCTCAGAAACGACTGTATTTCTTAAAGAAACGTAAGAAGGCAAAATTCCTGTGCCAAGTTCTTGTTAGCTTTTACAGAGGAGCAATAGAAAACATCCGGACTGGAAACATTACAAACTGGTCATCATTGGCACAACATCATTGGTACCCATCTACCGAGCATCAGTGATATCGGTGAGGTGAGGTGTCTTTGCAGAGCCCAAAGGATACTAAAAGACAGTACCCACCCCAGCCACAGCGTTTTCACCCTGCTGCCATCTGGCAAGCAATACAGAAGTATCCACTGCTGTACCACCAGACTACAGCAGCTTCTTTCCTCAGGCTGTGAGATTCCTCAACTCATCCTCTGCAGTCCACCATAATAAATGACATGAAACTTTCTGTTATGCTGATTTTGCACTTACTATACCACTACCTTTTGCACTACCCTCATCCCCACTATAACCAAGTCTTTCTATTTGCACTATAATTTAAAACACTGATATATAAAACACTTATATTACACTTATTGTGTAAATATTTACTTTTCCTTTTTATTTCTTCTTTTAGTGCTACTTTTATATAGTTTGTTCTATTTTATTGCTTATTGTTTATTGTTTATATTCTATCCATCCATCCATTTTCTTCCACTTATCTGGGGCCGGGTTGCGGTGGCAGCAAGCTAAACAGGGTTGTCCAGGTATCCCTCTCCCCAGCAGCGCTTTCCAGCTCCTCCTGGGGCACCCCAAGGCGCTCCCAGGCCAGATGAGATATATAATCCCTCCAGCTTGTTCTGTGTCTACCCCAGAGTCTCCTACCAGCTGGACATGCCCGGAAAACCTCTAACGGGAGGCAGATGCCCAAACCACCTCAACTGGCTCCTTTCGATACAAAGGAGCAGCGGCTCCCTCCAGATGTCTGAGCTCCTTACCCTTTCCCTAAGGGTGAGCCCAGCCACCCCACGGAGGAAACTCATTTCGGCAGCTTGTATCCACAATCTCATTCTTTGGGTCACTACCCAAAGCTCATGACCATAGGTGAGGGTTAGAACGTAGATTGACTGGTAAATTGAAAGCTTTGCCTTCCTGCTCAGCTCAACTGTTCCAAGAATTGCCACCTTTATGTGGTGGAGGGGTTTGTGCGTCCCTGTGACCTTGGGAGCTGTGTTGTCCAGGGCAATAGACCCTGGTAGGGCAAGGCAAATTGGTCCCAGGGGAGGGACCAGACTAAGAGCGATTCAGAGACCCTAGATGAATCGGCCAAAAAGGAGCTGCAGCACCTCGCCCGGAATCCTTTATTGTATAATGACAATAAAGCTAACCTTAACCTTGATCTTAAAGAGCTGACGTGCAATTGTCGGCAAACCGATTCAGAATGAAGAGCATCAACATTAAATGATACTTTCCAAGTGTCTCTGCAATGTTAACCAACCAAACACACAGTATTGTGAATGAAATGTGTAAAAAAAAAAGTCCAGGTATTTATAAACTTGTCCACAGACAACAAGAATATTCTTTGAAGTCCTCACAATTTTGACCTTGAAATGAGTTTGTCATATTTTAGTCATTTGATTATGGTTAGTTTTATTCTAGGTTTAGTTTTCTTCTGAGGACATTCCACACTTGGCATTATTGTACCTGTACTCTGTACTTTGGAAGACAATGTCATACAGTGATATTTCCCTTATCTGGGCAGCTTTCATCATGTAAAATGATTAAATGTTATTGTACAAAATGTGTTGGTGAATTATTGAAATACATTAAGTGATATTTCCTGACTTGCTCACTGCAACAATGCAGGTGATATTTGATTGAAGGACTGGTTTGTGATATTTTTGCACTCTGATTTACTCAGCAGTAGTGTTATCACCACTTCCACATTTAAGTTTCATTCTGATGATTTCTCTTGAGCTGATGGGGTGATAAATAGTGGCAAGTAGTAGTGATTTTAGTTGCCTTTGTGGACAAAAACAGTATTGTGTTTTTGAAATAATATGGATGGGTGTGGCTCAGGAGGTGATTATAGTTGCCTTTGTGGACAAAAACAGTATTGTGTTTTTGCAATAATATGGGCAGCTGTGGCTCAGGAGGTAGAGCGGGTTGTCCATTAATTCCAGGGTTGGTTGTTTGATCCTGGCTTCTCCTGTCCACATGTCGAAGTGTCGTTGGGCGAACCCTAAGTTGCTCCCCATGGAGGCCAGCACCTTGCATGGAGGCTCCGTTGCCATTGGTGGGCGAATGTGTGAATGAATAAATGAGACCAATCTGTAAAAGCACTTAGTAAGTGAAGTCCATTTACCATTTAATCCCTTGATTTAGTCAGCATCTGCTACCATTAAAGCAGTGGCTTTACAATCTTAGGTTTAAAAAAAACATGTACTGCATTGTTGGGTCACAGTATTCACGAGTGCCGTTGTGGTGGTGTGGCGTGGTATGTGCTTGGCTGAGGAGCCAATGGCGCAAAGCTACCATCTGTGGGATTACGGCTGAACGCCTCTAAGCCAGAACCCCGCCTAGAAGCGACGATACGTCGTCGCCATAGTAATCCTGCTCACTACGAGAGGAACTGCAGGCTCAGACACAAGTCCCTGTGTTTAACTCCATGGAAGATTTTCCACTCGAGCAGTCTCGTGACGATACTCTACACTCAGCCTTCTGTCACGAACTTCGACACAGGACTGGCGGACTCAAATGCACGACTCATGAGACCAGGGCTTAAGTTTCCCAACAGCTTTACTGAGATGTCCAAAAACAAACAAAAGCGCTCACAACGAGGATAATCAAAGTACAACAAAAAACACTCACGAAGAGGATAATCAAAGTACGAACTAAAAACTCTCACAAGGAGGAAAAAGACAAAAAAGTAACAAACTCTCTTAACGAGGTAATACAAAGTACAAAGCAAAAAACACTCTCTAGGAGGATCAAGAAACATGAACTCTGATAGAACCTGACATGAAGGGAACTCGCTGGTACTCTTGGTTTGGGTCAGTTGACGAACAAAAACAAGACGAACTGGCACAGGACAAGGGGAGACGCAGACTATTTATACATGAGGTAGGGGAGAACAGGTGAACACAATCAGGGGCGGGGTAGACAATCACAATGGCGGGAAAACCACACAAAGGGAGGAAGTCAGGGTCTGAAACGAGGGGAACAAGTTACTACAAAATAAAACAGGAAGTGCACGACAAGACTGGACATGAGTGATTTCAACATAAGACTAGAGACGGGACAAGACAACGTTGACGAGACACAACACCTTCGACCAGGTGATAAAAATTGATGGTCAACTGGTGCACCCTCACGCAGCACAGACGTATCCGCACTTTGTTTTGATTAGGGAGAGTCGTGACACTCAGACTGGTGAAATAAACACCCAGTTGTTGGTGCCGAAAAGCCGTCCGGAAATGGTTTTCCAGACGGCTCATTACAACCCGATGGCTGGTCACCTGTGGAGTGAAAAAACACTGAACCAGATAATGGCCCATTTCTATTGGCCAGGTATTTGGGGTGATGTACGCCGGTGGGGCGCGTCTTGCACTGAATGCCAGCTGGTAAATCAGCCGGCCACCCCCAGGGCGCCGTTGTGGCCCTTACCGTTGATGGAGGTCCCATTTGAGAGAATTGGAATGGACCTCATCGGGCCATTTTCCCGCAGCGCACGGGGATATCGCTTTGTACTAGTCATAGTGGATTACGCAACCCGATATCCTGAGGCGGTGCCTTTGCGCTCTATTTCGGCGAAGAGAGTGGCACAGGCACTATTTTAATTAGTCTCCCTAGTCGGGGTCCCGAAAGAGATTCTGACTGACCAGGGCACTTCGTTTATGTCACGCACACTGAGAGAGCTGTACGAATTACTGGGCGTCAAGTCAGTCCACACGAGTGTCTACCACCCGCAAACTGACGGGCTCGTGGAGAGGCTGAATAAAACACTGAAGTCCATGATTCGTAAGTTTATTCACGATGATAGTCGCAATTGGGATAAATGGCTTGATGCTCTGTTGTTTGCAGTGCGGGAGGTTCCCCAGGCCTCCACGGGATTTTCTCCCTTTGAATTGTTGTTTCGCGGGGCGCTGGACCTGGTTAAAGAAAGCTGGGAGGAGGGTCCCAGCCCCAGCAAAAACGAGATTCAGTACGTCCTGGACCTGAGAGCAAAATTCCACACGCTCGGACAGCTTTCACGTGAGAATTTGCTGCAGGCCCAGGAGCGTCAACAGCGCCTGTACAACAGAGGAGCCAGGCTGAGGCAATTTTCATTGGGAGACAAGGTACTTGTATTACTCCCATCTTCCAGCTCCAAATTACTCGCCAAGTGGTAAGGGCCCTTCGTGGTCACACGACAAGTGGGTGACGTCAACTGTGAGGTGGGACGTACTGACGGGGGGGGGGGGGGGCCCAAATTTATCATCTGAACCTCCTTAAGTTATGGAAGGAGGTGGAACCTGTTGCTCTGGTGACAACAGTGCAGGAGAGGGATGAGCTTGGGCCTGAGGTTCCGACCTCAGCCGCCCCAGCCTCACTTCCCTGTGACAGCCTCCTCACCCCATCCCAGAGAGCAGACGTACCCAGACTACAACAGCAGTTTGCTGACGTATTCTCCCCCTTGCCAGGGCGTACATCCCTCATAGAGCACCACATTGAGACTCACCCGGGCGTGACGGTGCGTTCACAGCCCTATCGGTTACCTGAACACAAGCGCAAAGTCGTTCAGAGAGAATTAAAGGCCATGTTGGAAATGGGAGTAATCGAGGAGTCCCACAGTGCCTGGAGTAGCCCTATCGTTCTTGTTGTTAAGAAGGATGGGTCTATTTGGTTCTGTGTGGACTATCGCAAGGTCAATGAGGTGTCACAGTTTGATGCTTATCCTATGCCCAGGGTCGACGAGCTCCTGGACCGCCTTGGGACCGCTCGCTTTTTCACCACACTGGATTTAACCAAGGGCTACTGGCAGATTCCCCTGTCACAGGAGTCCAAAGAAAAAACGGCCTTCTCCACTCCGTACGGTTTGTACCAATTCGTCACACTCCCGTTCGGGTTGTTTGGAGCTCCAGCCACGTTTCAGCGGCTCATGGACCGGGTGCTGCGGCTGCATGCCACATATGCTGCCGCCTATTTGGATGACGTGATCATCTACAGTGACAGCTGGGTGGTGGCTGCGGTGCTCGGTTCATTGAGGCAGGCAGGGCTCACGGCCAACCCGAAGAAGTGTGCGGTTAGACGGAGGGAGGTGCGGTATCTGGGACATCTCTTGGGTGGAGGGCAGGTGCGGCCTCAGTTAGACAAAACCGCAGCAATTGCAGCCAGCCCAAGGCCGAAGTTCAAAAAACAGGTGAGGCGGTTTTGGGGGTTGGCAGGTTACTACCGCCGCTTTGTGCCCGGTTTTGCGGATCTGGCCAGACCCCTCACTGATCTCACCCGAAAAGGTGCCCCAGATCCGGTCCAGTGGACGGAGCAGTGTCAAGTGGCGTTTGACGGGTTGAAACAGGCTCTCTGTGGGGAGCCTCTGCTCCACACACCTAACTTCTCTCTCCCCTTTATACTGCAGAGGGGTAGGGGCCGTGTGGGGCGGGGGCCATGTTGTCCCAGCAGGTGAGGGGCGTTGACCGCCCAATTGTGTACATCAGCCGGAAGCTGTCGGAGAGGGAGTCCCGCTACAGCACTGTGGAAAAGGAGTGCTTGGCTATCCGGTGGGCGGTCGGGGCCCTGCGCTACTACTTGCTGGGACGGGCCTTCACCCTCTGTTCGGACCACGCTCCGCTCCAATGGCTCCACCGCATGAAGGATGCCAACGCGCGGATCACCCGGTGGTATCTGGCTTTACAGCCATTTAAGTTCAGAGTGGTCCATAGGCCGGGGGCGCAGATGGCTGTGGCCGACTTCCTCTCTCGCCCTTTGGGGGGGGAGTAGCCTCAGTCGGGCGGTGGGGGTATGTGGTGGTGGGGCGTGGTTTGAGCTTGGCTGCAGAGAGGGAGAAGTAGAGGAGTGGCTCAGGGCAGGTAGCCCTGGGAAAACAGGTGTAAGTCATTAATCAATCTGTGTGTGCTTATATGAGTAGTGGCAGCCCGGAGGAGGGGGTCGGGAAGGAGAGGCACGAAGACGAGCTGGGCCAGAGGACCGCGTCTGCGAAGAAGCCATTGTATATAGTTGGAAATAAACGGGCCGAACGGCTCCTGCACGTAATCCCGTGTGTAGTGTTTCTCTGTTGACGGGCCCACAGTAGCGAGTGTCGCTACAGCCGTATAACAAATAACAAAAATGAATGTATGCATGATGACTGACTGAGATGACGGACAGAGTACAGTGGGCAGTAGTTGTGAGGAAGTGATTGTTCTGCCTCATTATAGTTAATTGTAATAGTTTTCCTCCCACACTAATGCCACACTGTGCAACAGATTAAGCTGTCTCATTTCATTGTAGTGTTATGGTATTGTACTGTATATCCTGCAGATTGTTAAATCAACATGGCACTGTCTGGCTGTTAATTTGCGTCCAATCAGCACCTCTGTCTACCTTGATGAAAGCAGGTAGTTAATATTCCAACAGTGGCCTGGTTTTGAAGTCCAACAATAACTTCCTCTGTCTTTCCCCACCTATTCTATCTCTACACACACTACAGTACGTACATATCTATTGGGGCTCTTTGGTCTGTTGCCACTGTTCAGTTGCCCTGACACTGGAGGACAGCACACCAACTGTGAAGGGAGAGGTGTGTCAGAGACAAAAGTCTAAACCTGTGTTTATACTCTTGAGTAAAGCAATACAGAAACAGAGACATCCTTGGATTTCCCTACTTGAGATGACCATTTTAATGTGAGTTAAATCGAGCCCACCCTTCTTCACATCATGTGAAAGTGAATCTGGTTTCAGCAGCAGCTCTTGTGATAATGTGAGAAAGATGAAAGATGCAAAGAACAATATATTTAGCCAGTGTCCTTAAACATGGTAATTAAGTTCACCAATAAAATCTTTAATGAATGTGTTACAGGAGTCTTTGTGTTCAGATGCAGTCACTCATTATTATGTTTAGATGCATTGCACCTCTCCAGAAATGTGTGTACCCACAAAGTCTTGAGGGAGTTTAAACATTTCAAGCATATTTCTGGAAACATATTTTTATGGTTGGCAAATACCATGTATTTGCACTGGGGTGGGATAAAGTGTAGCAGGTCATTGTACCATGTCCAAAAAACAGAAAATCCACAAAAATAATCCTGTGAATTTTCCTTGTTGTTAAAACAGGTAAATAGCATTGACCTACGAGGAGCCACACATGAACAAGCAGCAGCAGCGCTGAAAGGAGCTGGACAGGTGGTCACTATCATTGCCCAGTACAGACCAGAAGGTGAGTCAGAGCACAAGTTACTGTGCAAGTACTGGAACCCTGTGGTGTAAACGTCCTGCTAAAAAGCACAAACATACACAGGACAATGCTTAATTAGGTCTCCCTTACCCATTGTGATTTGGTTATAATCAGGCCAAGTGATGGCTCACCTTATGTTTCATTGCTAACTTATTCAAACATCACTACCAAACACTTTGTATTAAAGCTCTGTTGTCACAATAAAAGCATCCCACAGAATTATCTTTTCACATTGGTGAAGACTGTGTCAGAAGAATTAAAAGCAAAAAAAAAAAAGTTTTTAATGGAGAACAAAATGACAATTATCGACCACACTATATTTGTTGAAAACAGCCCATTCACAGTATCAAAACAAGAGCCAACAAGAATAATGTGATGGCTACTGTACCTGTAGGATTCTGCCCCTTATAAACATGGATTTCATGTTCAAAAAATTTTCATTTTCATTAAATGTTAAACATATAAATAAGATGCAGTATTTTAAGGACTTTAGTGGCACCTCTGCCTCCATGTTGTGACAGCTTCACCAATCTGCACCTTAGCAGTGGTGGTGGGATTTATGTAGCATTCCTGTGGGGTTCAACTCAGAGCAAGAAGGGTCTTCACTGGTCAAGTTTGATGCTAGCCAGACAACTTGTAGCTGAAACTGGGAAATTACTCTTCACTCGTCACTTCTCATTTTATGTTTGGTTTGACATTTTCAAATCCCAAGGTTTCTTTTGTGCCTTCATTACACTGCAAGGATTCTCACGGTTCTCTTATGAATGAGATTTGAGTTGAGGTGACACTTGAACTGAACTTCTTTCGTCAAAATTTCATCTTCAAAATAAGAGCTCCCTCAGCGAGTGTCCATCAGCTGTTTTTGTTTTTCAGAAATTATGCGTGTTCACCTCAGCATCATGAATTATCAGAAATCTGAAAAAGTGCTTAAGCCTGCCTCTGTGCAATTCCTTGTTGAATGGGAGGTAATGGGAAGCAGTTTTTATTGAGACATTAGTGGAGCTGATTAGTGATTCAGAAGTTGTACAGTATAATATACTATAATAATGACAATTATTAATGTAGTCTTTTCTGGAACTTTCAAGTCCTTGGTCTAGAAAGTTCCAGACCAGGGACAAGAAATGTTGAATTATCTAAAGTTTTCTTACTTACACAAACTTTCTGAAAAGGGTTTAGAAAAAGAAGTAAAGTAAAGCATTCTATTTGTCTTAAATTGGTTTGTGTTTGGTTGTTTTGTTGTTTCTTTGTCCTGTAGCATCAGCATGTAAATTGTAATAACTCATGTAGGGCATGTTCATGCTAATTCAGATCTACCAAAGACTGTCTGCCTTAACCTTCACTATGTTAACGTTTAGTGGATCAGACAGCTTTGACTGGGGACATGCCTCCTCTGATTAAGGTCAACAGCAGCAGTATCTACTTGAGGGCTGTAGAGCTAGTGACTCATGGTCAGAGACCTCTCAGTGTCTCAGAGGTGCCAAACTCACAAACTGTTCAGACCGCTATACCAAGAGCTGTGGTGGATGCCTCAAAAGTATCTACATCAAGTTTATTTTCTCTCAGATCTAAAACCTAACATTCAAGAAGTCAAAAGCTTTATCTGCTGAGTCAAGGTTTCCTTATACATTTCTTGATTTATTGGGATAAATTGTTGGCAACAACTGCCTTGAGTGACTGGTCTTGGTTTTTGCTATTTTAAAAAGATCTTGAGAGCTGATACAAATTTTACAGTCCAGAAGCAGCTCAGACTGACTTTTCTCTGTCTCACAGAAGACTCATTCTGAAGCCCTCTGTAATCAAGAGTCTTAGTTTAGGGATGACTCAGAAATCTGTTTTCTAGAATGCGCCCACCTCACTTTACCAACTCGTTGCTTTGTTCCCATCTGAGGGGACATCTTACAGCTAACTAACTGGCTCTAAACCCCTCTTAGACTAACAACTGCTTTTTCTTCTTACCCATCAGAACTTGTTCTATGCTCACCTCGACAGGCCCACTCTCCTGCACCAGGTTTGTGCCATTGGCACCTGTGGCTGCTCTGAGCTTTAGCTATAGAGTCACTGAGTGAATGTGATCACAGACACTCCTCTTCACCAAGCGTTTCACCCACTGAAGCACACCTGATCCTTTCCTCTCCCAACCTGTTTGACTCACTGCACATGCACTTCTTTAACCCTCCTGACTTTCCCTCCCCGCACTTCAAACAGTAACCTGTCTCATTCCCCTTTGAAAATGCTGTATGCTGTGTTTTGAAGAGGTTATTATCAGTACACAGAGACATGGTTACTTGTGTATTGCAGCTCATTCTAATGGCTTTATGAAATAATTATTTCATTACATACCTGTGTTTAATGTTCAGTTCAACAGTCAACAGTTTTCATTGGGAGCTGTTTTCCAAGAAAGGTAGATAATAGTAAAAACTGTCCACAGTAACCAGGACAGGACCAGGACATCTCTAGAAAGAGGCATTGGTGTTTATTTTTTAACAAATTTGTCATTGCTGTGAGACCCAAAAAAATTAAACCCCATTCACCTCCATTGTACTGGAGTGGTGGCAGAGGTGTCAGCAGTGAATGTCTCATAACTTTAACAAATGAATCCAAAACTATACTGTGCATGGCTGGATAGCAGCAGGGATAAACGTGAACTTTAATGGTTTTATGTGCAATATGTCTTCCTTGTGATGTTATGCTTTACAAGTGGTAAATGTCAGCAGGCTGATGAATGTTCAGTAAAATAGTAGTTTAAACCTGTCTAAGATTTCAAGAGACTAATGCCTTCAGAAACACAGGAAAGAGCCGGTAGAGGCTTCCGGGTGCCAAGATGTCGATATCACACTCATAGTCCTCCAGGACCTTTGCAAATTTGTAAAATACTGATGTTTGATGGGGATTAGAGTTTTACCATACTTTTTTTTTTCATTAATATTCTACACACACAGTCTTTGGAGTGTGTGTATGTATGAAGGTAAGGCTAAAGTGGCTTCAGCCAAACAAAAATCAACACCTGCAAAAGCCAATGGCCATCTATGACGTGAAAATAAATTCCTCATACAGGAAACCTGAGAACTTCCTCCATAATGTGTCTCCAGATTGATGATATAACTGTTTATGCATGATCCAATATACAGTACGTAAAAGGGAAAGGAGCTGTCCAGTAAATCATAGACTGATAAAGCAAACAAGCATTTTTTTTAAAAACAGTCATCCTGTTTCCACTTGTCTCCGCCCCTGCGCTGCTTCTGAGCAGCCACAGGAGAGAGAGAGAGGTGTTTCCCTTTCTCTACTTAGTGCTACACTTGGCAGAGTCACAGAATTGGACTGTGTGTAGAGAACAGAGAGAAGGAGCGCAAGGGGAACACAATATAAAAAAGAGACAGCAGCAGTAGAGATATAACATCAAAGTGAACATGCAGACAGGTATGTGCGACCTATTTTTAGAGTAACATTAGTATCAGAGAAAGCATAGAAGAGCTTGATGCAAGTGTGGTAGTTATAACTGCAATTATAATTGCAATTACAGATGGAAGACAGGTTTTCTTGGATAACACTGAAAAAAATGACAACAGAATTAGTATTTTTATTTTTACAGTATATCTCTCTTATCTTTTCTAGAATACAGGATGTCAGCGATTGGTTTGTGTCATGACAGAACATGTCACATCTCTTTACTTTAAGTGACAGATTAGCCAGTCATGCCTCAAGTTATCAGCTTTTTCACCTTATACTAACTGCACTGTCAGGAAAAGCACACTTGTCAACGGAGTGACGAGTTATCACATCCTGACATCCTCTTTTACTTTGCCAAGAGCGATTTAGTTAATGTCTTTAGAACTGGAAATTCTGGCGAGTCATACTACATGCATGGATGTAAACAACAGAAATAAATGTGAAGATTTGTGTATTCTCAGTCTGATCACAAAGGATTGCCTCAGAAATTTGAAGATGTATGATCTATTCACTAATACATAATTTCTTGTGTCCATGTGTTTCAGTGTTAATTATAAAATTGTGGTATGAATATCATGTTATGTCACAGTCAAGTTTGGCTCTCAGTTGCTTTCAAAGCTAAAAATTATTCGAACAAATTGAGGTCAATATATACAGTTTGGCATGTATTACTAAATTAATCTAGATGTAGACAGTGGTAAATACACTGACACTGGTGGTCCCCTTAGACCACTTAGAAACAGATATAAATGGTGGAATTTGCTGCTTTTCTTTGTCATTTATATGTTATTTATAAGTCTTTGTGTTTTGGACTGTTGGTTGGACAAAAATTTGAAGATGTCACTTTGGGCTCTGGAAAAATGTGATGAGCATTTTTCACATTGCTTTTACATTTTATAGACTAAATGATTAATAGATTGATCGTGAAAATAATTGGCAAATAATCGATAATGAAAATAATCATTAGTTGCAGCCCTAGTCTTTAATTTTACTGTAGTGAGAATAATCAAGAATTCAAACAAATCTTTTTTCACATTTTTCACTCCTCTTTCCCATGATGCACTGGACTCTGAATGCAGACCTGGCTGTCAGTCTTGATCCATTCTAATCTTGTCTTGCAGAGTATGGGCGTTTTGAGGCCAAAATCCATGACCTGCGGGAACAGATGATGAACCACAGCATGAGCTCTGGGTCAGGATCCCTGCGAACCAATCAAAAGAGATCGCTCTATGTGAGGTCGGTCTTTTTTGGATTTTACCCTAGTTTTGGAAAGTTAAAGTTAAAGTCAGAGAATTCAGAAAATAAAAAGCTATCCATTCCACGGCCATGTCTTTTAAAAGGGTTGTGATGTGTACTTTTCATACAGATGACTGAGAAGAATAATGTGTCTCATGATGTTTCTTTATACCTCATCCTACCAACATATTTAACATACAAGTACTACTGACTGGGGTCCCAATAATAGACTACTGTAAGAAACAACCATCATAGCAAAATGTTAAGTTATTTTTTCTCAAAACATTATGAGATATGTAATTAATGTCATCTGGGGAAAAAAACAGATTATTATTATTTTAGGAAAGTTACAGTTCATTGTATTACTGACTTTGAACATCATCTTACCTTAGGAAGAGCAGTATTTAGGGTTGTCGACAGAGCACATGAGGAAATCTGTGTCTGCTGCATCTGTGTCAGTCAAAATTATTGACAGAGATAGTTTCTTTCTACTGAATTAAAAAAGACCTCACATGGAGGAATGACAGTAAAAAAATAGGAATCCAGTGCATTTGCAATACTAATCCTAATTTCTTCTACTGAATAGGGCACTGTTTGACTATGAGAAGTCAAAGGACAGCGGCCTCCCCAGCCAGGGCCTCAGCTTCAGGTACGGGGACATCCTCCACGTCATCAACGCCTCAGATGATGAGTGGTGGCAGGCCCGCCGTGTCACCCCACATGGGGACAGTGAGGAAATGGGTGTCATCCCCAGCAAGAGACGGTGAGCAGTGGATAGATATAGGTCTCTGCTTAAGAAAATTCTAGAAGCCTGTCGATGATTTGTGGGAATAATATGGATTGTCCTAAAAGAGGCCGTCTTGACTCACAATGAACCTAAATCAATAAGCAGTCTAATTCCACACACGTGTTAGGTGAACCCAGTACATACATGCAAGCACATATTAAACAACTCATTGACAACATATTGATATTCATCTACATACATAATTGCAACAATGACTGAGGAGAATAAAAATCCTAAGACACTTAGAGTTCAAGTGTTTGAGACTTGTCCTCACCCAGAGTTGCAAAAACCTTCTGTAGTTCAGCGTAGTGTCAGCGTGAATAATTTTATTTCGTCTCTGTGGTTAATGACTGACATGGCTCTTTGCTTGGCAGGGTGGAAAGGAAAGAGCGTGCGCGTCTAAAGACTGTGAAATTCAATGCAAAGCCAGGGTCATTTGATTCAAAAGGGGTAAGTGCTGCCTTTATAACAGCTGCAAAGTGGCAATTGATATGACCACATTAATTTGATCAACTTGATGATCAATAGTTTATATTAGATATAACTGTGAGCCTCCTGTGTGCAAGAAAAAGATCATCTTGAAATCTTTACAGTGATTGTGTGGCTTCCTGTGAAACCAAATGTAATCATTTCCATTGTCAGGTGTTGGTTCTTTAGCTATGTTGTTCTCACTGTAGTTAGATGTCCATTCATAAGTTAGTTGGTAAAGTTAGATAGACTTAATTGATTCAATAGAACATATCAGCCAGTGTCATCATGTGTATGTGTTTCTTCATTTACACGTCCATCAAATATATATATATATGCATATATAACTTAGTTGGTAAAGTTAGGTAGACTTCATTGATATATATATATATTTGGGTTTCAGTTGGGCTTGTTTGGTTATTGTGTCATTGATTTTTACCTTCCAATTGTCAAACTTTTTGCTCCAGTTTGGGCCGTTACTGCATTCAAGCATGAGTCTCCCTATGGAGCCCTCAAAACTGTAGCTGTACAAATATTATACATCAGCAGCATTTTGTCTTCAAATGATGATATAGACAGCATATTCATTATTTGAAGTCTCATTCTCTTGAGTTCCACCATTTCTTTCCATCACTGCATGTCTTTTTTGTGTGTTTTTGTGTCTTTTCTATGACTAAACCCCATTTATGTTACTTCTCTCAGAGCATGATCACCTTGCTTTTACTTTAAATGCCTTTGATGCAACTGTGGCACATCAAGAAGTACTGGGAGCAACAGTATTATTTCCCCAGATTGACCAAATTAAGAAGTTTGTTTCATTCTTACACTCCTTTTGCAAGTGACGGGGCTCCATGCTGATTTCACAAGCTTTTTTAATGAGCTCATGCTTAAGTTTTACCTATTCTGGCAATAAAATAAACATCTGAAAGAATTAAGTTTCTGTACTAATTATCTAAGGTTGAGTTTATCTGATTTCCCACAGATAGCTTGTCATGTTTGCTGAATGAACAGGCACAATGAAAGCAACTCTGTAGAGCACAACCTGTAAGCTTCCTGGTTTCAAATTGGTTAAAAATAAACTCATTATGGTTTCCTTTGGCAACAGTATCAACACTCAAACAGCATTTACACTACTGCACCGCCTCGATGAAAAGGCTTGAGAAAATGTATCTTTAAATAATATGTGAAAATTAGTTATTTTGTTTTAATAGCTACCTAAATTAAATACCACAGGGCCTATATTTTACCAAATGATATCACAAGAATATATAAAGTACCCTGCCCTTATTCAAACCAATCTTTGCTAGTGGACAGAAGTGGAACTGCTGTTTAATTAAACAATTCAGTATAAACATAGAATCTATTCCGATATTTAATATCAAATTAATCAACAGCCCAAACCCCAGAAAAAGGCTGCAACATCTCACATATTAGTAGCTGGAACCAGCATGATAAATGACTTAAACGATTAATCAATTATCAACATTTCTGGCAATTCTTTTTCTGACAATTATCTAATTGACTAATCATTTTAGCTTTAAAATGATTTTCTAAGTGGTCTAACTGGAAATAGAACACAGCATCATTGTAATCAGGCTCTTAAATAACTGTGACCTACTTTGATCAAAAATGTACATTTTATTAACTATTATAGTTATTATATATATTATAGTATTATAGATTGAAAACAAAATCACATCAAAATTACTTCTTGATGTCCCACTTTCTGCAAGCAGTTGTTTTGTCTGCATGAACATGACAGATATACCTGTTTGCCCCATGCTTTCTCTCCCTTCACAGTCATTCAATGACAAACGTAAAAAGAATTTCATCTTTACACGAAAGTTCCCATTCTACAAGAACAAAGAGGGTGAGCAGGATGGCAGTGATTCAGACCGTAAGTAAGCTCACAGACACACATGCTTCCATGCAGACAGTAAGTGTAGGTCACATACAGGGCTGACAGGGGATTCACAGGTGTATTTCAGGGGCAAAGGCTTCGTGGAGGCCTTTCCTGTCTCCTCTCATGATCATTTCCTGTTGTCTTTGTTTTTTTCTCTTTCTGTTGGATCACAGTCAGAGACATTCTGGCTCAGACTCTGATCTGCCAGCAGGAGAGAAGCCAAGTCAGTGCTGTTTATTTTCATGTGATATATCCCCATATGGTGATATCATACAATCCAGTTTCCCTTCAGTACAGAGCCCCAGAGTGGCCATAGAGAGAAAAAATATATATATCGAGGCCACATTGTGCGCACATCTTAATCCAAGTATACCCATCGTGCGTAAAGACACACACAACTCATTCAACAACACCGTTAGCTATCCCCTAAATTAAAAAAAGAGCTATATGCCAGCTGTTTATATATGTGTTTTCTTTTTTTCTAAAACATTCACTGACTCTTAGTCATTGTCTATGGGTTTGCACTCTTACATTCTAAATTAATCATGTTCATGCATTAACCTTGGACCATTACTCTAATATTTGCACTAGCCCTAATAATCTCAACCAGTTTACATGTTATCATGCATTGTATTTGGCCCCCCCCCCCCCTGCTGGCTGCTCAGTGTCTGGACAGAGACAGATCTGTGGGCCCACAGCTTCCTCTTTTCACTGCCCCGAGCGTTTTGCTTATGTTGCGGCTGTCCTCCTTCCTCTCTTTCTTCTGTTCTGGCTCTGTTCGGACGGCCAATAGGACATCCTGGGGATAGGTGATGATGGGTATGGGACAAAGACATTCAGTAAGTTGGTCGAGGAATGTTTCCTCATCTCTGTTTACCTGTTTACACCCCCCCCCCCACAAGCTCTTTGTCACGTTTCCTGTCTGAACATCTTTAACATCTTTCTCCAGCCTGCACTGTTGCATGCTGCATTTGTTGGATTTGTCTTGCTTCTCAGTTTGCAGCATGTTGACGTCTGTCACAAGGGGTGAAGCAGATTCCCTAAACTCAAGGAGGTTTTGGCTTCCCTGTTTGGTCTGTTTAAAGGTGCGACTTGCCAAGTCAAAGTAGTTACTATGGATCACAAGGGGTGACATTGAGTCTCACAAAAAATAGTTAGATTTAATAGTCAAGAGAAATTAAAGTCATGTAAGGATTTCTTACAGATTTACCTTTTTTCTTTCTTCTTTTTTTTGATCTTTTGACTTGCCCATTTATACACTTCTTATGAGAGCTCAGGCCACATAGTTCCAAACATTTTGCTCTGTCTGGGTGAAGCAGCATAGGCATTAAAGGTCACCTGCAGGGTTTTCACACTGGTGAATGAAACACCAGAGTACTTTTTGTTACTGGAGCCTTCCAAACTTATATATGCTGAGGCTGATGCTGATGGGGTTTTTTTTAGAATTGCACCCCTTATTGACGCCTTTCTTCAGATGTTGATGCATGTTTGCATGACACGCACATAAACAATTAAAATGTTTTTGTCTTTGCTCATTAGCATGTCAGTTTGAAGTAGAATTTTGGAGGACATCACAATTACATCTGTTTGCTTTGTTGTAATGTGTTGTTTTCTGTTGGAGCCAACACTTTTTTAGTTTAGTGTTCTGTTAGCATCATCAGGATTTTCTTGTGCTGGTGAAATAATTAGGGATTCCTTTATTATTTCAATGTTGTGTTATCTATACCTATCACTTGATGCAGAGTAAGAAAAAAAATGTGTTTTTCAAATAACCTAATGTCAGCATTTCACTTAACAACATCATGAGCTGAGATAGAGCATCACACTTGTCCAACAAGAACTCAAATGATTTGCTAAATCTATGTACAGTGAAGCTGCAAAAACATCAGGTAAGTGTGGAAAATCCCCATAGCTGAGCCTGACCTTTTTGCCAGGTATCTTTAAATCCCATATCAAGTTTTATGCCATTATTGTATCAAGTTTCCTGAGGTCTTGAATTCAGTCAATTGGGAATCTGGAGAAGTGAGAGATACTAAACTTGAGGTCAAAATATCAATAAATGTTTAAAAGTGAAGGAAATCTGGGGTTAATTGTTTGGTTCAATTTGAAATGTCACAGTTGATGTTGTGTAAATGTATTTAGCATGAGCTGTATACATACATTTTGATGTCACCAGGGCCAGAGAAGTCAACTTGTAGAAGTTAAGTTAGTAAGATAGACCAAAAATAAGAGACATGTTCTGTGACATATGTTGCCAAGCATGTGGCTTTTGCCAAATATGGCCTGTTGTTTATGTCAGTAATGAATATTTGTCCAAATAATGTAATAAATTTGTGTAAATTTTTCACTATGTACCCCACCAGGGAGTCAAGAGGACATGATTCTCTCATATGAACCTGTGATGCGGCAAGAAAGTGAGTCGTCACTTCCCAGGACATGTGTCATGAAAGCCAGCCCTCAACATGTGAATCACAGTGTATTGCTGAGCTTCGCTCTGGTTCACATCGCTCACATGTACAGTACCTTTGGATATTATAAACACATCAGTGTAATTGAGGAAATTTAACAAAGCTCAAGCTGTGTCTTGGACTTCGTGCAACCTGTGATTCCAGGCAGTGAACATTTCTAAAGTCAGGACACTGACTGACTACTGCAGCAGTGTGCATTTTAGTTTGGCGGTGTGGCTCTGCTCATGTGATGCTAGGGAACAAATCTGAGTGGAGACAGACAGAGACTGTCCCTAACACCTGAGATGCACAAGATTTAATGAACATGAACACAGACTGAAAACACAATCCACATTCACGTACAGCTAAATGCTAATACAGAAGGAGGCTAAGGAGGTGGAGAGGGTTACATTTGTGAAAGCCAGCAGCAGAATAGCAGCAGAGACACAGAGCTCAGCGTCAAATGTTTATATGGAGTGCGAGGCTCCATGTAGAGCAACAATGAAAAGAGTCTATCTACCTAAATAATCGTAACATAAATGTAGTATTTATATTAGATTTTGGTATATTTTAGCTGTGCCATATTGTTTTGTGTTTCTCTTTAATCAATTAAAAAAAATTAATGACCCACACTAACTGTTGCCAGCTATCAAACAGCACACTACCAGAGAAGAGTTCATATGAAAAATTGTCACCTACATGTTACAATAGCTTTGTAGTGACAGTTTCTAAAGGGCAGTAGAGTAAATTAAAACATAATAACTTGTAATTTATATTAACTGAATCCCACTAATCAAGCCAACAATTACATTTAATTTTTTAATACTTCACAATGACAACTGTACAGGTTGTAGTTTGCTTCTATCAGATATGGTGCTGACAGCAGAGAACCAGCGCTCAGGAGGAATGTCATTGACTTTGGTGCACTACTGTCCATGCTACATATTATTCATATTTCTATTATATAAATATACGCATATCTTATAATGCATCTTTCTTCTCAAACAAGAACTAAAGCTCCCCTGCACACATGAAAAATAACCTCCATAAAATTTACTTTCATGCATAGCAAACAATCAGTGTTGTCTTTTAAAGAAATGCAGTCAGTCTTTGTTTTTCCTTCCAGTTAATTATGCCAGACCCGTCATAATCCTTGGACCAATGAAGGACAGAATCAATGATGATCTGATATCAGAGTTCCCAGACAAGTTTGGGTCTTGTGTGCCACGTAAGTAGTTCATGGAAACGGAGCAGGAATTTATTTTCAAATTGTTCATGGACAACAGTGAAACATATGTGAAATTACAGGTTGTATTCATACTGTTACATAATAGTTGTAGCATACTGTGATACTGACTAATGAAGAGTAGAAATTGACACATCATCATCTGTGCTTATTGATGTGTTTACCTGCTACTTAATCAGTCATCACCATGATCATATCCTCTGTGGAGTCAGTGTGATTTAAGTTTCACTGCACACCAACATCACCCGATCATCCGACCAGTGTTCTCTAATGTACTGCATTTTTCAATTTAAATATATGATGTCTGTTGGTCTATGGAAGATTTAAAATGTATAAATAAGAACAAATCAAACAAAAAGTTAAATACAATACTCATTGTTATGTGAATTTTCTTTTTAAGTATGCATCAACTGTTATAACTAAACAAAAAACATATTTAAAATCACCATTATTTAACTTTTTGTCTTTGTGACATAAATTTTCTATGCCATATTAAAATCAAATCAAAAAGCACATTTTAATGAAAACTAATGACAGCCATGTTTGCAC
This sequence comes from Macquaria australasica, assembly GCA_005408345.1. Lineage (NCBI taxonomy): Eukaryota > Metazoa > Chordata > Actinopteri > Centrarchiformes > Percichthyidae > Macquaria > Macquaria australasica. The sequence goes on from SEMN01001109.1 coordinate 59,280, forward strand.
CTAAAGCAATTCATCCAAAAAGTGAAACAGATGTAAACTACAAATGTGTTCAGAGATATAGGCCTCTAGTTTCACAGCTGTAAACTGGCAGTAAGGGCTGATAATGCGGCAGTGGTGTGTGTTCTCCCGTTTGCACTGACAATTGGTTAAATGTGGATAAATTCTATTCAGTTTTATTTATATAGCGCCATATCATAACAAAGTTATCTCAGGGCACTTTTTTGAGTAGAGCAGGTCTAGACCAACTCTTTATATTTATATTTATATTTACAGAGACCCAACAGTTCCCACCATGAGCAAGCACTAGGCGACAGTGGCAAGGAAAAACTCCCTTTTAACAGGTAGAAACCTCGAGCAGAACCAGGCTCTAGGTGGGCGGTCATCTGCCTCGACCGGTTGATTAACATGTACAAACTGATATCGATCTGATAAATAGGATTTAAACCAACTTAGTGTGGTGCCTTTAATGCCAATTAAATGTTCTAGTCTCTGTAATAGAATGTGATGGTCAATGGTATCGAATGCAGCACTAAGATCTAGTAAGACAAGTACAGAGACAAGTCCTTTGTCTGATGCAATTAGAAGGTCATTTGTAACTTTCACCAGTGCTGTCTCTGTGCTATGATGCACTCTAAATTCTGACTGAAAATCCTCAAACAGCTTGTTGTTGTGTAGAAAGTCACACAACTGATTGGCGACTGATTTCTCAAGGATCTTAGAGAGAAAAGGAGGGTTAGATATAGGTCTATAATTTGACAAAACCCCTGGATCAAGAGTGGGACATCCTGATGAGTAATATAACATCTCCTGCTGCCTTCATGAAATACATTAGGTATAATCAATAACAAATGTCACATTTAGGCTTGTTCTTTTTATGCACATAGAATTTGAATAAATAAGCCAATTAATGAAATAAGATTCTACGACAGTGTAGTGGACACATTTCCTTATTCTCAGCTGATGGAGCGAGTATTTCCTCAGGTTTCTGTCAGCAGTTGGAGGTAAATATTAGTTTGTCTGGAAGCTGATGGATCTCAGTGGTCAACTGAAATTTGACAGATAAACTTCTATTAAACTGGGATGAGGTTCGTGATTTCAGTATTTGACATGGCTGGTACAGGGACAACCCACACAAATCATTATTTTTTATTATACCAATCTTTTCAGTCTCCTTACCACCGGCTTTCCATACACCACTGTGAAACTACAGGCTCCAATCTCTTACACACAGTGCTAGTGCTAGTGCACAGTACACGTTTTTGAATTCTGCTTATTTATTTATTTAAAATTTTAATTTTAATTTATTTAAATTATTTATGTTTTCTCTAATATCATGAGACTGGATGGACAGGCAAGAAACATGAGCATCAGTACTGTTTTTGGTTCACTGTGGATCTAAATGTTTTGAAAGAGAAAACTGCCCATGCAACTTTATGTCATGCTGCCATAGCGATATAAATGGAAGGACAATTATCAGCTTCAGTTACTGTTTTTTTCTGTGTGTGTGTGTGTGTGTGTGTGTGTGACCCCAGCACATACATGTAACCCCATTTTGACTCATCCTAACAAGATCCCCTCATTCTTCTGTGTGTTGTAGTGTGTTCTTCATCAGCCAAAGCAGTCTTTATTTTGCATGTTTTGACTCACCCATCTCTTTTATTTCAATATACCTTTTTAAACCATATGAAGCTGCTAACAATTCAGGGCACCAAGGTAAGTGAGCGGATAAGCTGAGTTGATTCTTTCATCCCTTTATTTAAAAAGTGAGTCTTGAAGCAATTTGTCCCCAAAATACATATATACTCCTTTTATCCTTTAGAAATGACTGTTTGTGTAGAATCAGTTTGAAATCGTTATTGTTAGAGATTCTAGTGTTATACAAATTTGTTTGAATCAGAGAATAGTACACTTCCTACCTTTGTAGAAGCATTAATTATCAGCCATCTTCTTTTCTTTAAAGATATCCAATGAAATTTTCCCCAAATTTTCAGGCACATTGTATGCTAACTATGTATAATTAGAAATTCCTTTTAAGCTAAAGCTCTAAGGATGTTCTGGTTTTCGCAGCACATCAGTCTAAAATTCACCCCACTTGCCCTCCATGTATTCATAATGAATAAAATAACAAAGGTCAACAAAGGGGCTTTGCCATGAATGAAACAACATTTAATGTCCCATTTCCCCATATGCTCTTTTGTGCAAATTTCATGACAAGCACTTAAACATGTAAGTGGACATCTTTAAAGGTAAATGTGTACCACAGATATTTTGAGGATTCAGTATATTTGCCATAAACAAATGACCAAAATCTGGTTGCCACTAGATCAGGATTGATAAGATTCTTTTTTCTTTTTTTTTACAGCACAGAGCAGCCAAACCGCTGTCCTAAATAAATAAATGTAATAGTAACACCATTCTAATTGATCTTAAGTGAGAATTCAAAAGGAAATGTAGCAAGAGTCTACTGGTCTTGTTATGGCATGTTAGTTACTAACTTTTAAAGAGCTCATTGTCTTCTTCGCACCAAAGATACCACTCGGCTGAAGAGGGACTACGAGGTGGATGGGCGAGACTACCACTTTGTGATGTCGAGAGAACAGATGGAGAAGGACATCCAAGAGCATAAGTTCATTGAGGCGGGACAATACAATGATAATCTGTATGGAACGAGTGTCCAGTCTGTGAAATATGTGGCTGAAAGGGTGAGACTCTGCTTGTTTATAAAAGATGCATGTTAGCTGCACCACAGAGAAGCAAACATGTACATGTTTAAATGTGAAGTTCAGTCCTGTACATTGTACAGCCCATGTTTATCAACTGGCTGGTTTGTGATTTCTATACCAAAGGAAAGAAAAGATCTAACATCTTTTTTCTGGATGGAGCATTTACTTGATGGTGTTTAGGACATAGTTTAGATTTACACCAAATGTATTTGAAGATTTAAAAGATCTTGCATAGTGCAGCTTTGATAATATAACATGAGAAATTAGTGTTTTTTTAAGTGGTACATCTCTGCCTCTGTCTCAGGGTAAGCACTGCATTCTGGATGTGTCTGGGAATGCCATCAAACGACTACAAGTAGCACAACTCTATCCCATCGCCATCTTCATAAAACCTAAGTCTATTGATTCATTAATGTGAGTATTCATTCTGTCTTTTATTACAAACCACTCATATAAGTTTCCCTATAATAACACTTCCAATCTTCCTACATGTTTACTGTACATTGTGTTTTATATTACTGAAGGAACTTTACTTTAAGACCCCCTAGTTATCATTTATAAATAAACATGTAATAAATGGTTTATGACACACTGTAGTTATAAGCAGACATAATCAACAACTATAACCCCTCCTGTGGACACCCATAAGTGGAGGCTGCTCTATAAACAGAAAATGAATGACAATATAGTAAAAAAACAGTTGTAATAATATAAAATATGTACAGTACATTAATACACACTTAAAATATATAATAAGTGTGTTATAAATAAACCATTCATGGAATGTTTATATACTGCTTCTAAATGAGAAATAGGGGGGCTTAACTGTGAACAAAATTCCAAGTCACACTTTATTTTGTCATAAGTATAGTATAAGTATAAGTATAATAAGTATAAATAAAATAATCCGAGACAGAATCATGTGTGTGTGTGATGTTTTGTGTCCTTTGCCCCATGCAGGGACATGAATAAGAGACTGACAGAGGAACAAGCCAAGAAGACATTTGACAGGGCTATGAAGCTGGAGCAGGAGTTTGGTGAATTCTTCACAGGTATGATATTAATAAAAACACAAATACAAAAGAGGCCATCTATATTCAGCTTGTCCCTCACTGTTGAACACAGTATATGAGCACACAAAGCTAGCTGGGTTCTTCCAACTTACCACAGAACAAAAGGAGTGAGAGAGCTGTGCTCACATGGCCGCATGAAGATGTCAAAAATATAAAGGACAAGTCACTTAATGTTTAAGCAAACTCCTGGAATTAGAAAGGGAACAACATTGGTGTGATGTATCAGTTTTGTAAGATAATCAATAGTAGTGCATGGGAGGATTTTTATGGAGTGAAAATAGTGTCAATATTATTTGTAAATGTGTATTACATGATTTGTAACTGAAAAACAAGATTTGTAACTGAAAAAAAAAAGATTTGTAACTGAAAAAAAAATTTGTAACTGAAAAAAAACGATTTGAAAATTTTTTACTTACAGACTTTTAACTTCAGCTTCTCAGATCTGATCCTTTTCACTTTAAAAAAGCTTCCTGCGCATACAAATGTCTCGTGTTACGCACGGATCAGGTTACTTTCGCTTTCGGGATTTTGAGACTATTTTAACGCTGGTCCCAGCTCCACAGATTCGTAAATGCATGATGCGTTTAAGTGCTGGTGGAAAACTGGGACATCTGGGCTTCCGGCGTATTCGTGTTTAATTTCAAAGTGGGAAAGACGTTTTTCTAAATAGACCGGAGGGGCGAGGGGCGACGCTACAATGGTGTTGTGTGGAAGCCCGTTCCCCCGTCGAAATGTGTTTCCCTCCTGTTAGAATTGTGTTTCCCATAGCGTCGCCCCTTGGTGGTTAGGGGTAGGTTCAGCCGGCATCCGCTTTTTGCCTGGACTGGCTGTTTTCCCAGCAGAACAACTCTACCACCTAGCAGTAGCTTATTTAAACCATATATTTACATTTATAGGTTACTGTATAGAGTCTGTGGTTGGTAAATGCATGTGCTCTAATCGAGGGGCGACAAGCTATTCTGTCTATTTAGAAAAACGTCTTTCCCACTTTGAAATTAAACACGAATACGCAGAAAGCCCAGATGTCCCAGTTTTCCACCAGCATTATGCATTTACGAATCTGTGGAGCTGGGACCAGCGTTAAAATAGTCTCAAAATCCCGAAAGCGAAAGTAACGTGATCCGTATGTAACACGAGACATTTGTATGCGCAGGAAGCTTTTTGAAAGCGAAAAGGATCAGATCTGAGAAGCTGAAGTTAAAAGTCTGTAAGTAAAAAACTTTCAAATCGTTTTTTTTTTCAGTTACAAAACTTGTTTTTCAGTTACAAATCTTATTTTTCAGTTACAAATCTTGTTTTTCAGTTACAAATCATGTAATACACATTTACAAATCTTGTTTTTCAGTTACAAATTTTTTTTTCAGTTACAAATCGTGTTTTTCAGTTACAAATCTTTTTTTTCAGTTACAAATCATGGAATACACATTTACAAATAATATTGAGACTATTTTCACTCCATAGATTTTAACTTACAGCGATATTTTGTTAAGAATCCAACATGGGTAAAAATGTTCATTTTTAGTTTTGTATTTTTGTATTAGGGGTATGATCCTGCACTTCTTAACTTTTATGAAAATAGTCCAATTTAAAGATACTTATTTTTTCCTTTTGGTATCTTAAATCCAACTCTGTCACTGTCTGTCCTTCATTGACACTTATCAGTCAAATTGAAATGTGGAATCATTTTATGTAGGAAGATAAGCTCATGTCAAAGCCCCTATGTGTCATTTTTAATGTGATAATAGCATATTTTCTGACAACTAAGGCTTCATGAGTGAAAAGGTGCATGTGTGACTGTAATGATTGAAATGTGATGTATCCATTCAAAGTTCCACAGTACATAAAGAGTTCCCTTTGTTTTACAGCTCTGGTTCAAGGAGACACCTTAGAGGACATTTATAACCACTGCAAACAGGTCATAGAGGAACATTCAGGACCCTATATCTGGATCCCCTCAAAGGAGAAACTATAATAATTCATCACCCTGGAAATGAGTCTGGACTGCTAGAAACTAGTAATAAGTTGTAACATATGATAACTGTATGCTGATGAATAGTTTTCATAAATAATTATTGTGAATATGTTTTTTTGCTGTTGTTGTTGTTTGTTTGTTTTCTCTTTTGCTTGGTTATTGCTTCATTTTTCACTCAACATGAATGTTCCTGAATGTATACCACAGAGTTTTAGGAAATTCTAGGTCTTGAAACCATTTGTATATTTGTTGATTTTTATTTGAACAAAAAGTAAAAGAAATGTAATGAAAACTAAATAAATAAGGGGTACGTGTCCGCATCAGCACTTTGTGGAATTTCAAACAGGAAAGTGGAGGTGGCATATACAGTGCAGATGTCTTTGCTTTGTTAACATAGGAAGGAAAGTAGGTATTCCTCACCCTCCCTTGACACTGCAGCAACTAGCAAATAATCACATGAAGTTTAATATTTTGTCTGATTTTGCATCTGTGCATCCCCTGAACACAGCTTTGCTTTGTTCTAGTTTACATTGTCATTTCTTTCTTGAATCACTGTATTTATTTCTCTAACATGACATTGAGGATATGTAAGGAAAATGTATTATTCACTGTAGGATTTTCATCATTCAATCTTTTATTTTTATTCAAAAGCAGACATTACTCATTCAGCTGTTGCAATGACAATGATAAGTAAAAGGAGAAAGATGCTATCAGCAACGGAGATGTAACACTATATTTTGCTACTTAAATTGCTAGAGGGCACAAAAGCACAGAATTATTTATTATTGAAAATATAAGGTCATTTACAGAGCATATTTTATTTGAGTGATGTAGTATGTTGTGACTGTGTTAGGATGGATGGTAATATTATGATGAAAAAGAAATTTGATGTTCACAGTATTTTGTAAACTTGGGGTGGAGAGGGCGGTCAAAGTAGTGATTAAATTTAATATTAAAACGAATTTCTGTCTTTTGAAACTGATAGCAGGACAGAGGAGAATAGGAATACAAATGAAGGAACAATACTTTTTGAAAGTATAAAAATATCTGGTAGAAAAGTCAGAAACTAAGAAGGCAGAACGTGAAAGTAAAGTGAAGGCAAAAACTGCACAAAATGCAGTTAAGTATCAGATCTGAATATTCTGTAACAACATTATGGAGTTATTAAGGATTTGAAAGATTAAAGGTGAGTTTTTCAACTTTACTTTGAAGGAACACTGATTCAGAAGACTTGTTCTCCTCAGGCATGCTATTCCAAAGTCTTAATGAGAAAGGTTTGATAATAATGATTGAATATATAGCTTGGAAGACCCAACACAGTCTGACCCAATGACCGGAGGGATTTTGTACAAAGACTGTAACTTTGAAAGATACCCAATTGATTTGTCTAACTCAGACTGCTAAAACCTAATATTAGGAAACTTTTGAATACATTTTTGCACAGAACGAGGACTTGGGATTTTGCCACATTTAATCACTTATATTGGAAGCTCATTAGGAGGGAATCTTACACTAATGGCCAGTATGAAACAGAGGAATGAATAGGAATTAATGTTCATATGGGCACCTGACTATTGTTTTAAGACAGACTTGAAACATTGTGAACCTATTATTTTATCGTTAGGTATGAAAATGTAAACATTCAATATACTGATTATAGACACAAAGAACAGTATTAGTCATTGGTGACCTCAGTCTAAAACACTAATGTTGACCCTCCGGTGGCCTGTCAGTGAACCTTACTGATTATATCTCCTGCCTCTGGTTCAAACAGAACACTGTATTAATAGCTACAATCATGGCTGAAACATTTTTTTTTCAAGAGTATATTTATTGATTTTCAAAGGGTTAAACAAGTAAGGATGAAAGGGCATGATAAAAAATATGAACAGCTATAAATTGTGAGACGATTGCAATCTTACTTATGAGATGTTTGTGAGCTGGAGAAATCATGATTGAACAGCCCTTTTAACTCGCTTCCAGGTCCAGACCAGGTTTAAAAATCTTTAAATGTTCAGCAGAACACCTGACAAGACAACAAGGACTATCCTGAATCAGCTACAGAGAGCTGGGAGGCCTGTTATTAAGCTATCTCAGTTTTATTACTGTTTGTTTTAGAAGTGGATGAGTCCTGATGTCCTGACTCAGCACGATACAATATATCCACTATATATAGTTTACTCACCAGTGGCTTGCCTTGTTTGAAAGGGCATACAATATAGTACCTCGCTTTGTTAAAAATAAAAAAATAAAAATCTGTTATGTACTTAAAGCACTTGGAATGACAAATGCATCTGCCAGTGTGATAACCTTCCTGTTCTGTTTAACTGCAATGCCATTGGTTGTTAGATTTCCATGACAACAGTTTGTGAGTGATATATATTCTAGTATTCCTGCCATTTGATTTAGACAGCATGTTTCAACCAACCTGTTATCAAGTAAATATAGTAGTTACATTAAATGCAAGTATGTTTCTAATCAATGGAACATTTCAAAAGTGCACTTACTCATTGTTTTTGGTAACAGAAATAGGCACTGTATGATAACAGTAATGAATACAATTGTTAAAGCAAATATAAATCAAATCCACTGATTATTGTGTAAGATGGCTCAGAATCCTGAGAAGACTGAACCCTGTCCTGTTTGTATGGACCACATACAGTACCTGTAGTAGACTGATAAGCACTTCGAACACACGCCATTTCTGAAACGAGTGCATACTTTGTTTTTATGTAGATCATAATTATGTAGATCTTCTCCCGTGTCATGAATTGGTTGAAATATGCAGCTGATAGAAAAACAAATATTTTCAGCACTGATATGTGTAGAGCAACACTAGTGTTTCCTTTTATTTTTGCAATATGTTTCAAGACATTTGCCATCATTCTTTTGCTAAATTACCATAACGTATTGGTCACCACTTGCCTTAACAGAGTAGGTTTACTGTATATTATAAATGAAAGCTTATAAATGTACTTTTCCTTTGAGAATAGAACATTTTATTTAATCCTCCTTCACATCTAAACTTCCATGAAAGATGGCTGAATCAAATCTTAAGTATATGTGCTGAGGCTGTTGACACATTGTAATGATAAAAAAGACTGGAGATATTTTATATTATGGAATTTTATCTTAAAAATGAACATTCTCTGGCAACAAGAAAAACATTTTAAAATGGTCAATGACAATGACAACTCAATATTTTGACCCTTGTTTTTCGAAAGTGTTGTTGGCCAGCAATATGACATGTAAAAGAAAATATATCTTCATATACTGGCTTGATACTAATGCTTAATCTAATACAGTACTTCCAAAGTCAGTGTGAACATTGTAACACATGATATTTTACAGGCCAGGGTTAGGATGTTGGACCTATGCATGTTGCAACAGTCTTCTGTTTCCTGTGGATGTGCAATATTCAACACAACTGAAGCACTGAGGTACTTGCTGACATGATCAAACTGCAGATTTGAATCATTTAATCAGACTTGTGTCTATTTTAAACTTAAATAAAAACACTTGTAAGAGGTGGTGTCCAAGCAATATGTTATACACATTTAATACACATTTAGCATATTCGCTTTTCAGTAAATTCACAATTTATAACTCGCAATTATGATTTTCCTGCTGTTAATATTATTGACCTCATAAAAGTATATATTTAACCAAAAGTAAGTCTTTTAACTACATTTTTAGCACGTCAGTGTTTTCTACCAAAGATAACATGCAGTGACATTGTGTCCATATTCATGGGCCGTATCTTTGGAAGGACACTGAGAGAGAGAGTGGCGGTGCACTAAGGTGCTCATCATATACTTATTAAGGCTTAAATATACAGTTCACCAGCAGGAAGGTGCCCACAAACCACCAACAAAGAGGAAATCTCAGTTATCAGTTATTTCAATTATTTTGGTGAATTGGAACAAGTTCTGGGTGTTAGCCTGGTTTTCAGGATGAGCTGTGACATTTCAATTCAACACAGTGCAGTTGATGCATCCAATTTTTGCGCCCCATCCATTGGTCCAGTTCAAGTGATGTCTTTACTGTGACTGATAAATACAGTATTTTCTGCTTGAGAGATTGAGGTTTGCCTGAACATTCCACTAAACAACTGACCTGCAACGAGTAATAAAATTTAGTTGGGATTGTAATGAGGAAATTATTGTGTCCTCCAAATTTTATGAAAATGAAAGCTGCATTTCTTCACGGATTGGGCTGTGACGTGTTTGTCCAAGGCAACCCCTGAACTGTGACACAGCTATGTTACATTCTGTTTTTTCAGTGTTTCTATAGGAGCTCCAATTTTTTTTTCTGCAGTTTGACATAATGTTCTTTTATTGATCAGAAATTATTAAATTCTAGTCATGAAGTCAAGTCTGTTGAAATATTTATGTCAAAAAGCTAAACACACCTTTGTTTAAGTAAATGAATGAAACGGAGTTAATGTGTGCATCATCCTGAAGGTTCATGGTACAGCTGTTACCACTCTTGACATAAGGTTAACCCTGCTGGTGTACTTGCCTGCACAGATTTCAAATTGCAAATTAATTTTGTTAATTTTGTACATTGTATGTTGTGCAAGAACTTTCTACAAGCAAATACTTGCTTTGATAATTCCAAAAAAAAAGATTTACACAGGAAATGTTTAAAAATGATCAATGACAAAAACACAAATAGTCAAGTTTTCATGTCTTCAGTTTTCATTCTTCCTGGAAAGTTGACTGCACCTAAGGATGAGCTGCTCTACATACATGTAAATCTAGTCTTTTTTGAGTTGTCTGCTTTTGTTCAGCATTGTTTGTAAATCTTCATGTCTGTTCAATATCAAGATACCATGCACTTAACATGAGGCCATATCTGATTCACACATTTGACTGTCGGTGTTGTTTTATGCACGGGAGTGATCTACATGCAGGACACACTTACAGGCAGTACATTTACTGGTCAACACTGTCGCTTCTGTACATTTACATTTACATTTTGCATTTATTTAAGCTTATGAACATGGAGAACATGGAAGTTGTGTTTGCATTCTGTTACTGTATGCACATCTGGTTGTTTTAATGAACTACTAAAGCATCGCTGAATGTATATGTACATATAAAACATTACTGCGGCAACTATCTTTTCAAAGGGAAATTAAAATGGGTGATACTTTCAAAATGCACTTGGTTTCTTATTAATTACAATTTGTTAAGCTCTGTTTGGGGTGTATGTTCAAGTACAATGTTGATATGTGGAAAGTTACTGTATTTAGACTGGACAGAGTAATACCATCTGGCACAATTATTTGTGTGTGTGTAATAGGACACATCAGCACACAGGAGGATCCTGATGGTTTACTCACACAACAGTGTAGTGATCAGTCATTAAATAAATACGAAATGTACATTCTGCAACTTAAACAGCCTTTTCAGACTGACTGGGTTTATTTATGATTAAATTTTTTAAATATATTTTCTTGATTTATATAATTTCTCAGTTACTTTACATTTCAAATCTGCTTTTTTGATATACATATTTTACATTTCTGACAACTTCAAGTCAGTCTCTGTGCTGCATTAGGCACATACACTGATCAGCCAAAACATTATGACCACCTGCCTAATATTGTGTAGGTCCCCCTTTTGCTGACAAAACAGCCCTGACTCGTCGAGGCATGGACTCCACTAGACCTCTGAAGGTGTGCTGTGGTACCTGGCACCAAGACGTTAGCAGCAGATCCTTTAAGTCCTGTAAGTTGCGAGGTGGGGCCTCCGTGGATCGGACTTGTTTGTCCAGCACATCCCACAGATGGATTGAGATCTGGGGATTTTGGAGGCCAAGTCAACACCTTGAACTCGTTGTCGTGTTCCTCAAACCATTCCTGAACCATTTTTGCAGTGTGGCAGGGCGCATTATCCTGCTGAAAGAGGCCACTGCCGTTAGGGAATACCACTTCCATGAAGGGGTGTACTTGGTCTGCAACAATGTTTAGGTAGGTGGTACGTAACATCCACCTGAATGGCAAGACCCAAGGTTTCCCAGCAGAACATTGCCCAAAGCATCACACTGCCTCCACCGGCTTGCCTTCTTCCCATAGTGCATCTTGGTGCCATGTCTTCCCCAGGTAAGCAACGCACACGCACCTGGCCATCCACATGATGTAAAAAAAAAAAAAAAAACGTGATTCTTCAGACCAGGCCTCCTTCTCCCATTGCTCCGTGGTCCAGTTCTGATGCTCACATGCCCATTGTAGGCGCTTTCGGCGGTGGGCAGGGGTCAGCATGGGCACCCTGACCTGTCTGCGGCTATGCAGCCCCATACGTAACAAACTGCGATGCACTGTGTGTTCTGACACCTTTCTATCAGAACCAGCATTAACTTTTTCAGCAATTTGAGCTGCAGTAGCTCTTCTGTTGGATCGGACCACATGGGCCAGCCTTCGCTCCCCACGCATATCAATGAGCCTTGGCCGTCCATGACACTGTCGCTGGTTCACCAGTTTTCCTTCCTTGGACCACTTTTGGTAGGTACTGACCACTGCAGACTGGGAACACCCCACAAGAGCTGCAGTTTTGGAGATGCTCTGACCCAGTCGTCTAGCCATCTCAATTTGGCCCTTCGTTCACATCCTTACGCTTGCCCATTTTTCCTGCTTCCAACACATCAACTTCAAGGACAAAATGTTCACTTGCTGCCTAACATATCCCACCTACTGACAGGTGCCATTGTAACGAGATAATCAATGTTCTTCACTTCACCTGTCAGTGGTCCTAATGTTATGGATGATCAGTGTATGTTATTCATGTAGCACAACATACAGTAATGTGTGTGTTTATTCACTTACTGCAGGGACTGCACACTAATTCGGCTAGCATCTGATGAATTGAAATTATGCATCACAGATATGATTGAAGTGATGAATGATAGTGATACAACACAGTATATTTGGAAACATATTCACTACAGGAAGATGTTTTTGATTTGTGGTTGCCGATTCTGGCAGCCATCACTTCCAAAGGCCTTCAATGAACGATATTTTACTGATATATAAGGTCCATGATAAGAAAGATTAATTGAGTTGAAGACCAATAGCAACGACTTACTGAATACTTCGCCATGTGCTGAAAACTTTAACCTGGTGTAACAGTTGCGGTCTGCGTTGTGTTAAATGACCGACGACGATAGCAGTTGTCCAGTCAGTCAAGTTTATTGGACAATCTGGAGATGGTGGATGGACACACAATGCATGCATGCAGTTAAAGCAGTCAGTGGCCAGTGCACACACTGTAGCATGGTGTTTACAAACTGGGACGATGGTGGTACATGCGTCATCCCATGAAAGCAAGCACACCCCAGTTAACCACTAGGTGTCATTCTTTGCCTACTTGACTTGCTGATGTAATGGGAATTTACTCTATCAATCTTTGGTTAATCATTGTTCTGTATATGTGGCTTGCTAATCACTCTTACAGACAGCAGAAAATGACTGAGACACTTCTCTTGTTACCTTGACTGTGAGACTCTTCTGTTGCTACTTAGATTATGAGGAGCCGCTTATCTGACTGGTGACTTGTTTTCCCTCTTCGAAGGACATAGTGTGAGAAGGAATCCAGTTTGTACCAGCTTGATAGACTTGCATAAATACAACGTGACCAAGTGCTTCTTCACTCCTTTCTTGACTGTGAAAGTCTTTGATCAGTGGGTCCTTTCTGCAGAAAGCTTAATAATCAAAAGACTTTGGTGATTCGGCAACTCTTTATTTTCAGATTTCCACCACACAGAGGTCGGCCGGACCGCCCACCGGGAACGAGGAGCAGGAGTTGGCTGGGCCGCCGACTGGAAACCAGGGACAGAGGTCGGCTGGACCGCCAACCAGGAACGAGGAGCAGAAGTCGGCCAGACCACTGACTCAGGAACAGGAACTGGCGTTGGTTGGACCGCCGACTCGGAACCAAGAACAGATGTCGGCCGGTTCACCAACCAGGTCCGGGGGGCTGAGTCGGCCTGACCGCCAACTGGATCCATGTATGGTCAGTTCATTCTGTTAGGGTTTTGCCAACTAGGCAGCGGGGGAAAGGACCCAAACGCAGACGAAGGCAGGCTGAGTGCAGCAAGATGATTTATTTAATACAAAAATGTACTTACGCACAAAAACAGGAACACGGAACAAAGCACAACACAACAGGAACTCAAGGAACCAGGGAAACTGACACGCAGGGAGAGACAACCGACAATGAACTGACAAGGAACAAAGGAAAAGGACCGGTATATATAGAGGAGGAGACAACAAGGGAAGCAGACACAGGTGGGTAACAAGACACAGGTGAAATTAATCACAAGAGTGGGAAACAAGACATGAGGACAGAAACAAGACAGAAAGGATTACAAAATAAAACAGGAAACAGACACCTAACACACACAGTCCATGGATCATGACATACACTAGCAATACCAATGAAAGAACCATGACCAGGCCTGCAAGGGGAATTATCTATTTCAACTCTGTTACACTAGCAATGATTCTTACTTACTATTACTAATGATTATGGGTCATAACACAGTGGCAGATAAGTCCCTATTGTACACACCTATACTATTTCTTGCCCCTGCATCTCATGCCCTAAATTATATTACAAATAAGTCATTTGTCATCATTTGTACAGCACACGTTTTGTATACTTTTGATCCTAGTTTGAAATGGATATTTATCCCATTCACAAAGTTCATTATCCATTTATCAAGACTAAGAGTTTACAACCATGCCAGCAGCTAGCTCTATGAGGCTGTACCTTGGCAGCAGACTAAATGCTGACATGATGACCTGATGATGGTGCTAGAGAAAAAGAAAGAATATCACTAAAGTCAGTAGGATTCATCCTCTAGGCAACCTAAATATCTGCAAGTGTGTGCTATTATTACATAGGATGATTCATGAAGGTACTCAAAAATTGTTAGATGTTACAGATTTAAATTGGCCAAATAAAACCTGACATACTGTTTTGAAATATGATACATGAAGACATGCAGGGTGATATTTCATAACATGACAACATAGTTATTTTGTTAACTTGCTAATTCTGCCTTGTGAAAAAACCCTTCCAGATAGGAATGTTTACAGTGTTTACTGTAGCTTCTTTAGACTAAATTTGATTGTATTTAGGCAAAAAACAAAATAAATCAAATTTAGTAGTCTCCAGCAGAATTACATACATGCCACCAGACCATAATATAGGGAGATAAAATTGACCAAAAACATAATTTAACAGTTAAATGGATAAATAAAATGTGAAACTTAAAAGGTTCTATACACAATATTCGCTGCCACAAGATGTCGCACTACCACCAGCATCTCAGACCAAAACAAATCGGCATGTTGACCACCTCCCCCTAACCAGAAACATCCGTTATATCTCTCACCTCAAAGCCACCAGACTCCATTGTCAAAAACGCAAATTTTACTTCGCAGATCGTAAAACACACTTCGAACTTGACAGAAACAAACAATTTGGACTTGTGTCATCAGTATCTCTTAAATCCTGGCTACGCCCCTGAATGTACACGTTTTAATCATGCAATGTGTATGTGTCATGGATGATGTGCATGTTTTCGGTCATGATACTGAGTATGTTTGCTATAATATATATCTACATGTCATCTAGGCCACTTTAAAGAGGCCCATCAGGATTAAGGTATCTCTTTCCCATCACAATCAGGATCATGGCATAGACACACACACGCACACATGCGCATGCACGCACACTGTCGTGGAAAAATTGCCTATGCTCTTTTAGTTAAACAAAAGACAAGAAACAGAGAGACAATCAGAAATCATCAGGTATCTCTCTCTATCTCAAAGAGAAGATACAAGAATACAGCTTTTATAGTATTCTAGAGACAAAGAAACTCTTTTCCATTGGTCAGTGTTACATGTTATATAAGTTTGGACCTATAGGAACTTTCCAACCCATAACAAAATCCTCGAGTTACAGTCTGCCGAGCAGAAAACGTTTCCATATAAGGACCTTTATTCCACCATGTAGCTGACCTTTTTGACCTTTTTATACAAGAGTCACGTTGCTCAGCATACACACATAGAAACCTGAAGACACAAAACTAGGTAAGATTTCAAGACTGGAGACAAGAATATAACTGGAACTATTAACTAATTAGTCAATACACAAGCATATAATTACTAAATATTAATAAGTATACAAACAAATGATTATGAATAGATGATTAACATGTGAATAAATGATAAGTTATGAGCTCACAACAAAGTTTACATTCACAACACACACACAGTGTGGACATGAGCTGTGAATAGCGATATTTCCATGTCAGATTCATTTGAAGGATTTTAGAGGCCTGAGAGGTATCATGTATTTCACAAGAAAAAAGCAAAAACATTATCTTATCAAAAACATTAATAATCTTTCTTTCTTGAACTTTAAATCATCTTTTGACCCCCTCAGAATTGTCCTAACCCCATGGATAGGAGCCTCCTATACTCAGCATATCTGCCAACAGAATGACTACACTGTGCAAACAAAATGTTACTGTGTTATTAAATGTTACTGCATGATGTAGCAAAAAATTAAAACAAAAAATGACTGAGTAGATATGTTTGTTAATTGGTAATATACCTCAGTTTGGACTCAAGGCTGATAGATTTGTACTGCAGTCTCTACATCACAGTTGCATGGCATCTCTATGAGAAGGGAGAAAAAATACTGACACTACAAGGCCAGGGACAGAAATAGCACAAACAAAGAATTGTAAAATCACATATGCTCAGAGCAGGAATAGCCAATCTGAGACAATTCAATTCAATTCAATTCAGTTTTATTTATATAGCGCCATATCATAACAAAGTTATCTCAGGGCAGGTCTAGACCAACTTACTTTATATTTACAGAGACCCAACAATTCCCACCATGAGCAAGCACTAGGCGACAGTGGCAAGGAAAAACTCCCTTTAAACAGGCAGAAACCTTGAGCAGAACCAGGCTCTGGGTGGGCGGTCATCTGCCTCAAACGGTTGGGTTGAGAGAGAGAGAAAGAGAGAGAAAGAGAGAGAGGGGGAGAGAGAGAGAGAGAGAGGGAGAGAGAGAGATGATTGTTGCCAGGAAACCAAGAGAGAAGAAGCATCAAAACATGAGCTCCTACTTCAGCAAATAATTTAATTGCTTTTAGAAGTTTTATGGTAAATCTTATATTAAACTAGAGTTAAAGAATTTGGGAACAAAGTGGGCAAGTTTCAAGTCAATCTGAGAAACCAGTAAAATAAACTCAGTAAACAAAACTGTGGGAGAAGCTAGCTACCTAGCAAGCTAACTGGTAATAGCACCAACTGCCACGGAATCTCAGACCTTGACCAAGAGAAAACTACTCAAAGGACATCAAATGGAGGAGGACAGCAAGCAACAAAGAGAAGAAAAGGAAAGATACATGGATAAGGAATAACTCCAGAATATTCCTGAAGGGTAGGAACATTTTTATTTAAAGAAAAACTGTACCTGTACATTCAGGTATAAACATAGCTAAACAGATTAGCTCTGCATATAAAGAAAGTGGAGAACACAGCAGTCTCAGTTGGAAAAATTGACCCAAAACAACTTCAACAAGATGGATGGTGATCCACTACCCAGAGGACATGACCAGTGAAGCAGGAAAGAAGAAATACAAGAAGCAAGCTGCTCAGAGACCACCCCGAGACACTCAGAGTAGACTTTAAAAGACAAGGTGACAGAGCAGTAATAACAGACCTGCTGTTCTTTACGGAGCACCCAGACGCTTGGCATTCCACTCTGCGTAAGCAATATAATGACCTTAAAATGATTGGCAACAAATCCATCCAACAACTGTGGCACAGTAATGGTTCAAGGGTCTCAGACAAAACTGGAAGAGTTTAAAAGAGACTTCAGCAGATTGAAAACTCTTGCTGATGGGAAAAAGGCCTCTGTGCCTTTAGCAACAGCAACTACAGCTCCATCAGACTCAAACACCCAGTCTTCAGCTACCAGAGGTACAGCTCCATCAGACTCAACTGCCCAGTCTTAAGCTACTCTTAAATGTGAGGAGGGTGTCTTCCTCCTGTACACAAACTGGGAGCTGGTTCCACAGGAGAGGAGCTTGATAGCTGAAGGCTCTGGCTCCCATTCTACTTTTGGAGACTCTAGGAACCACAAGGAACCCTGCATTCTGGGAGCGCAGTGCTCTAGTGGGGTAATAGGGTACTATGAGCTCTTTAAGATATGATGGTGTCTGACCATTAAGGGCTTTGAAGGTGAGGAGAAGGATTTTAAATTCTATTCTGAATTTTACAGGGAGCCAGAGTAGAGAAGCTAATATTGGAGAAATATGATCCCTTTTCATGGTTCTTGTCAGTAAATGTGCCGCAGCATTCTGGATCAACTGGAGAGTCTTAAGGGACTTATTGGGGCAGCCTGATAATAGGGAGTTGCAGTAATCCAGCCTAGACATAACAAATGCATGGACTAGTCTTTTTGAGACAGGGTGTGTCTGATTTTTGCAATGTTACGTAGGTGAAAAAAGGCAGTCCTTGAAGTTTGTTTTATGAGGGAGTTAAAGGACATATCTTGATCATAGATAACTCCAATATTTCTTACGGTGGCGCTGGAGACCAGGGCAATGCCATCTAGAAAAACTATATTTTTAGACAATGTGTTTTGGAGGTGTTCGGGGCCAAGTACAATAACTTCAGTTTTGTCTGTGTTTAACATCAGAAAATTGCAGGTCATCCAGTTTTTATGTCCTTAAGGCATGCTTGAAGTTGAGCTAATTGATTGGTTTCATCTGGCTTGATCGATAAATATAATTGGGTATCATCTGCATAACAATGAAAATTTATGGAGTGCTTCCTAATAATATTGCCTAAAGGAAGCATATATAAGGTGAATAGAATTGGTCCAAACACAGAACCTTGTGGAACTCCGTGACTAACTTTGGCGTGCATAGAGGATTCATCGTTAACATGTACAAACTGATATCAATCTGATAAACAGCTTAAACCAGTTTTCCACCAGCACTTAAATTCATGCATTTACGAATCTGTGGAGCTGGGACCAGCGTTAAAATAGTCTCAAAATCCCAAAAGCGAAAGTAACCTGATTCGTGCGTAACACGAGACATTTGTATGCGCAGGAAGCTTTTTGAAAGCGAAAAGGATCAGATCTGAGAAGCTGAAGTTAAAAGTCTGTAAGTAAAATATTTTCAAATTGCTTTTTTTTTCAGTTACAAATCTTGTTTTTCAGTCATAAATCATGTAATACACATTTACAAATCTTGTTTTTTCAGTTACAATTTTTTTTTCCAGTTACAAATCATGGAATACACATTTACAAATAATATTGAGAATATTTTCACTCCACACTAGTGCCACTAGGAGGATCCTGGCCTTGCTGGAGCACTGGTATAGACTCCAGCATAGGTGGCGATAATGCGCCTCAATGTTTGTTACTGCCCGCCATTAAATAGAAAGACGAAAAGCAGTAGCAGTTAGCCTTGTAGCTAAGTTTGATAGTAGTGTTGTGTCAGGGTGTGAACAACGTCCATTTCCATGGTAAGAAGAACAGCCACAATGCCCCCCATCGCGTATGCTGGTTAAGATGTTAATAACGTTGTGCTACGTCTACCTGTGGGTGCGCTTTCATAAGTGCTACTCGGTGCTGATCCGCAACGGTCTGTCCAGACTGAACAGCAGCAACTTCAGCTTCAGCTTCAGCCTCTGCTCCAGCTCGGCCTCAGCACCAGCCACAACACCTCCGACTGGATGCCACACAGCCGCACGCCGGCAGCCCAGCCCGCTCCCATCCGAGGACACCGTCTTCCTTCAGCTGGGAGACAAAGCTGTCTATGTCACGGAGCCTCAGGTTGGATGCTGGACCTAGCGTTTAGTTAAATGACATGATATCACATTCATACGGTGTTAGGAGCCTGGATGCTGCCCGGGCCTGTCACAGCCTTGCTAAAGCAGCGCTGTCAAAAGGTTGTAAATGCTTATACAGTTACGTAGTATACATTATATAATATAAATCTCAAAGGCTTGTCCGAATCTGTTTTCGAGCATCCTCTTTGCCCCGTTTGAAAGAAAACTTTGACAAACAACACATGTGAGAGAAGTGCTTTGTGCTTTCAACCACTTCTACCAGTATTTCGTTTTTTACAAGAGAAAATACTTCAGAGTTGAAGATGGTCCCCTAGTCCACAACCTCCTGTAGAGTCAGGTCTTGTTACTGGCTTATTCGTCAGCCTGTTGCTAATCTCTCTGTTGAGAGAAGTATATCATTTGTTTGTGTCATTGAAAAGTTACACATCTTCTCTATACAGTTCCAAAGTTGAATTTCAGACTAGCATTTGATATGTTTAATTTAAACAAAGAAATGTGTCCTTGCTCTATGCAGTGCACGTCTACAGCTACAGCCATACGTAGCTGTGTAATTTTATTCAATTTTGTTAATTGTGATTAATTAGTTATCATTTTTGAGACGACTTGACCTCACTGCTTGGAGACTCAACTCAACAAGACTTGAGTGCAAAAGGTTCATCAGTTGAGTTGAATACTGAAAACTGTTTTGCTGTGTGTAGTTTTGCGCAGTGCCATACTGGTAGTGTAACTAATTGATATCATAATAGGGATTCCAGTGCCAGTGTTTCCATTAGACCATTTGTCCTCTCGTATCAAAACGCGAAAACGCCGGTTTTCCCATTCATTTGAACCGGGGTACTGCATTAACTCGGCAGACGCCCAGGTGAAGAAGAACTTTGTTGTAGCATTGTAGCATTAGCTGTTTACCTTAATATTCCACTGTTTACTGAGCAACTGTGTTGTGTGTGTCTGATACCAGCGGTCCGAGCTTAAAGACCGATACAAGCCAAGGGACTGCGCATGGCGATTAACGTCTTTGTACTCCCTCGTGGCAGCTGATGTACAGTCATGGCCGCTCCGATCGATCAGTATCTCTTCCATATTCACAGTTGCTCAGTAAACAGTGGAATATTACGGTAAACAGCTAATGCTACAATGCTACAAGGTAAACAAAGTTCTTCTTCACCTGGGCGTCTGCTGGTCTGATCGCCGGCGTGATTGGCTGTCGCAGTGTGACGTCAGGTTTCTCCAAAAGTTGATTCTGTTTTAACTTTTCGCCCGGCGCCCCCTGCACCCACACCGCTGCTGTTCGGTTCAAATGAATGGGAAAATATGTGTTTTCGCTGTAGCGCCTGATTCTGTCTGAATACAGCCTACCCAGTTTCTGCATGACTTGATGTCATTCTATGCCTTTGATCAAAGCATTTGCTGACTCCTGTCACTAACTACTAATCAGTGTGTACCAGCCTTGTAGTGTTTGGAGTTATTCTTTTCTGTGCTGTCTGTACTGTCCCCAGGTGTGTGATGACCTCAGCAAATGGACTGTGCTGTTGGGGTCCTCTCTGGTTTGTGGTCCACGAATAGAGAATATTTCATTCATCATAGAAGCTACAGGACACAGAGTGGGCTACCATTCTCCTCACACATCGAATAAGAAAGTAGGCATCACACATTGCTCAACAAGTAATATTCTCAGGGCAATCATTCAAATTCAGTAAAACTAGGTTTTAGCAGACATATTTTGGCCTGATTTCACCAACACCCAACTTCATTGTTCCCCTGTCTCTTCACATGTGTATATTTTTTAACATTTTCCATTTTTGTTCACCACAGTTACCACTAAATACAAGCTTGAATATTTGTTATATACATTTGTTCTACACATTTTTTAGATGAATTGCGTATTTTTTTTTTAAAATGTTTGATTGTTGAAGGAAAATGCATATGCACCCATAATCTTGTCATACTAAAGACACCAATAACTTCTTGTATTACCTGTAAATGGTATTAAATATCAACTTGTACGAGTCAGAATGAAACATTCTGTAACGTCCTCATAACTAACTTTAAGACATTAAGATGAGACTAGATTTGCATTTTCTGGTGCCAGCTGCTGCCCGTGACAGATTTCTAGCAACACATTTTATTTTTTAAAAATCAGAGTGGTTGTTGCGCCCCTGGTGGCCAAACACTTCCAACCATTATACAGTATTTCAGGATCCACAGTAAATCTAGCTATTCTAGTCATTTCAATTTAGATTTGTACTGCAGTGACACCTATCTGTGAAATGCCATAAAATTGAGCAGATTTGTTGGATGGTCACATATGAACATGCCCTCCATGCATTCAAGAGTTTCGACAGTGCTTCATACAATATAATACAACTTTATTAATCCCACTAGGGGCAATTTGTTTGGAGCAGCTTGTTGTACACAAAACACAGTAACATACAAACAATAATGATACAAGTGAGCTAAATGTGGAATAGAATCTATAAATAATATTGATAAATAAACTTGATTAACGTAATAAAAAGATGAGATAAAAACATTCACCAACAATAACAATGGTTAAAAAACCTATGGAGCATGACCATGTTTGCATATGTTGAGCACATGCCCAGGCCGAACCTGTGTACCAGCAACAACTACAGAAATTAAAAGAGCAGGCAGGGCCAGATGGGATAATAATTCCCTTTGCTTTAAAAACATCCAAAATAGTTAGTGTCTTCAGTTTCAAGAGTGAGTCAGTTGCACTTCCATAATGAAGGCTACAGGAATACATATTCATATATATCTCATTTTTGCACCCGGCATTTCCTCAGAGCACTGACTGGACTTGCTGATCATCATGAAGCTCTGGTAGCTCTGAGTTACTGGAGCTACTTCCACTTGACGGAAAAGAGTCTACAGCTCTTTATTTTTAATATTGTCTCCATGCATACGCATCTCCTGCAAGTGTCGATGCCATTTATTGTTTTTTTAAAACACAGAATCAACTCAGGAACTCTAATATCATGACGTGCTGAGGGCGGTCCTCTTAGCATGTCATGTTTGGGTTTTTTTTTGTGGTTTCTCACTAACCATGTCTTTTGCTTGTGAGCATATATGTAATTTTGAAGCACTTTCGTCCAAGGGTTTTCTCTTTTTAATGCCCCCCCTTTCTTCTGCGCTGTCCCATTTATTTATTTATTTATTTATTTTGTCTCCATACTGCTCGGCCACACGCACTGCACGCACTGACACATCACTGTGTAGCTGCCCTGTGTTGTTTTCACTTTGATTTATCCATTTCATTTTGCATTTTTAACACTGACCTGACAGTCTGGGCTTTAAATAATAAAAGTAAAACCCACAATCTTTTCTGTTTTTGGAATTTTACCATTTTCTAATTCTCTAAACTGCAACTGTCAGGAAACTACAGCATATCATCATAATTTTTACTTTGTGGGTGGGGCTGTTTGTTCTGCTCTGAGGTAGGACTTTTTAGTCGTTTTAGTCCTAATTTTGCCATGATTCCTAGGAGGAATTCTGAGACTTGATAAATACAGGCCCAGGCTACCCACAGCTGGGAAAATGTAAAATTGTGGACTGTGGTGTGAGGGCTCAGAGAAAAAAGGGAACTTGTAAATTACTGGAAATCTGTTTAACACATTATATGTGACTAGGTTAAATGTAGTAATCTCTGGAAAACATTTTACTACCCTTTTGTTATGATTTCATCTGAGATGGCCATTAATTTCCCAGGTTAGTTTCAATCCCTCAGTGCAGCCCCTTGTACCCCTTGTGTCTTGTTAGCACAATATAGTACAAGAAAGTACAATACAAATTCTTGTGTATTAACTGTGTGCTATTAACATTAGTACATACTGTATGCCTTATTGTATAAGAACATACACTTGAGTTGCCACTGTATTAGGTACATCTAGATATTTCTATTACCTTTTTATGAAGGTTGTCATATTCAGTTTTTGTTGAGACTGCGTCATAGAGGTCTTCATTCAACTTCCAACCTATTTGAGCTTGGGATCTGTGATGCTGTTGTTTGTGTTGTATTACTTACAGTACAATACTGCTTTGATTATTGTTGATCTCAAAATGTATCTGTTATCTGTTTTTATTTAGTGGGTTTGACAATTGCATCTAATGAAATTTTACTATAGTAATCCATGCTCATGGTTTAGCAATCAGTGCAAAAGTACTTCTACATCAGTATTTGTTCTCTGCCATCTAACTGCCTGGTCGCTCTGTACAAATCTCTCCTGAGAGAGAGAGATGTTTGTGTAGTAGACAGGACATAATGAACTCTATACTGAGTCAGTACATAGTGTCAGCTAACCAGTGGTGTGTGGTGTTTACAGGTGCTGAAGTGGTCGGACTGCTGTCTTCCTCTGGCCTGTAGCCCTGGCCAGCCATTCAGGGCAGTGGCACAGGCCAGTGTAGATAACTTCAGTCGGCTGGGGGTGGCTTTTATCGAAGATCGCCTTCAGCTGGACAATGGACTTCTGCCGTCAAAGATAGTCCGTATGTTGCCTTCAATTACATTTTTATTTTATTTTTATATTCGATTGTATTTTCATATCACTGCCTCAGAACACCTTACTTATGTGTTAATTTATCTCTCGCAGTACACATTTAATTTAATGCATTGCATTATGTTCTATTTTGTACAGTTAATTTAGTAAAATAGTTAACCAGGAAGAATAAGTCATGATAAACTTTAATTCTTATTTGAGTCCTAATTTCATGAAATATTTCAAGGGCACCAAACACACAGATAATTATCACCAGTTCTGCAGTTCCCCTCAGCTCTACAGAGCTTTTTTGCCTCTTTTAGTTCATTTATTTGGTTTTACGGCCCTCAAACTCTGCTCTCATCCGCCTTGTTTACAGTAGCAGCAGCAGACAGCTGTTTTCAGTGAAAAAGCTCAACATATCATCTTTGTTAAAGCATGTTCTTGTGCTCCCAATTGGCTAAAGAAATCTCTTAATTCAACTTGAACTATTTTCATACCTAATTTACTATTACCTATAGTTTTTAAGGTCTTGTTAACAGAAATACTTGTAATATTTTTTTATCTACAAAATGTAAGTCACCAGACACATTTTTATATTTTTGTGACATTCCCATAGCTGTCCTCCTCCAAGAATCCACTCTCAGTGAGCTGTTGGAGAAGCAGTGTCCACAGAGTCCCAATACTGAGACGTCACTATGGCTCTTTGGCACCCACACTGAAGAGGGTGTCGCTGAGCCTTCGCCTTGTCACCTGTCAGTTGACTACAGGCACCTACAGTGCCGTAAAGGCAGCCTTCTCCTTGCCTTGGAGGCAAAGAGAAAGTTAGAGGAGCGTCGAGGGTCAGAGCCGCTCCGCAGCACCCAGAATTTGGGACCTGTTGGTAACTCGGAGGACCACTCCTTGGGGAATCATCACCACATGGAGGGCCATGGACACCACCTCCATCTATCTAGCTGCCACGAATGTTTGGAGCTGGAGAACAGCACCATCCTGTCTGTCAAATATGCCTCAGCTGAGAACATTCCAGACCTTCCTGATGATAACTCAGTACAGCTGGATAGTGGGGACGAGACTCAGGATGTAGTTGAGCATGATACCAAAGGGTTTCATGGTCAAAGCGGTGGATTTGACTGTAATAGCAAACCGCCAAATGTTCTGGTGTACACTGGTGGTTGCCAGGAGCGTTTTCAGGCAGTTTGTCAGCTTTTATCACAGTGTATAAACATGGAAAACAACATAATATATCCCCTCCAACCACAGCAGGCTCTGAGCGATCCTTGGCTGGACAACACTAGGCTCCTGGTACTGGCAGAGGAGGAAACCCTGACCCCCCAGCTTCAGACCCGCTTTCTCACCTACCTTAGCCAGGGTGGCAGGGTCCTGGGACTAGCCTCCTCCCTGTGCCCTGCAGGCCTCTGTCTGGAAGTCAGGGAGAGGCAACGCGGGCAGGTCAGCCGGCTGAGCTTTACCAGGGAGGATAGCACAGAGCTGGAACTGAGCCTGTTGGTGAGCGGGAAGGTCTACATCAGGGATACTCAGGGAGGAGGGGAAGTGGAGCTCTGGGGGGAGCTGAAAGGGGACGTCCCTCATCAGAGAGATATGGTTATAGTCAGGGTGACCCACGGAGGGGACGGTGGGGAAGCTGTCCTTTGTCAGGTAAAGACATGGCATTAAAAGTGATGATGTAGTAGTTTACAGGGCGGAATCTCTGTTTCAAGTTTCAAACATTTATTTGTTTCATACTCATAGTGCTTGCTCATGGTGGGAACTGTTGGGTCTCTGTAAATATAAAGAGTCGGTCTAGACTTGCTCTACTCGAAAAAGTGCCCTGAGATAACTTTGTTATGATATGGCGCTATATAAATTAAATTGAATTGAATTCATACAGCTCAGTGGCCACTTTATAGACGCACCTATAAAATCGAATGCAATCCAAGACAACAGCTCAACCATCAATCCTGGCCTTACAAAGATAATGGTGTTCAGTTTTGACACTGTCAGAGAGGTATTCATTTAACTGTATGAGATGATTGATGATGGATCGTTATAGAGGTTGTAGTTTGTAGTTGTGTTGAACTGGACTGCAATCTCTTGAGAGTTGTTTCTAATGTTTTGCACTTCACTTCAACTTTGGAATGCATTTTGCACAAAAAGAGGAGTGTGGACTTTGTCCAGCATCACTTACATTGGAATGTATCAATCACAAATTTCAATATTAATGTGGGCACCTGACTATTGTTTTAAAACAGACTTGAAAAATGTGAGGCTATCCTTTTAACAAAGCAAAAAGACCTTTTGGCAGAATGGTGTAGCTAAGCCTGAAAACTAACCTGACCAGGCTAGTCTAGAGTGAGATGTTTCCATGGTAACTTAGGTCAGACTTATTTAAACCTTCTTTGTGAAACAGAATTTCCTCAAAATATACCTGATTTTATTTCTAAATGATTATTAAACACCCTCAGATGATGCCAGCTTTCAGTACTTGACAGTTTTTGATACTCTGTGCTACAGACACATTTTGGTCCGTACTTAAAAAAGTATTGAGGTGTGATAGCCAGCTTCATTTTGTTTCTAATAATAAGTCTTTAGATATATACAGGCCTCAATTTAATGCACGTTTATTTTCCCAACAACCACCTTTCTTGTGGCTTGTGTAAATGTTTGGTCTTCAAGGTGGAGAATTTCCCCCTGCATGACCTTTAGTAAATCCAGCAGAATACATAATTGACCTTTGTTAACATGTCTTCCTACGTTATTTGCAGGATCCTCCCTTAAATACATATGCAATGAGGAGGAAGGCGCACTCTGCAAACACTAGCACAAATGACATGCAAACTGTGTCTCCAGCCAGGTGCACCTGTTTGATAAATACAGCACAATGCGTCACAGCTGCGCCTGTACCTTAGTAAATTTGGCCCACAAAGTCTTATTTTGATTTGTAAATATGAGTGGTTGGTGAGCATTTCTGTGAGTATGGCTGGTATGGAAGTTAAACATTGCAGGCAGAGCACAGTTCCAGATATATGCCCGATAGGTTAGAAAATGTTAAATTAAGCTGTAATAGTTTGATTTTAACAAGTGGACTTGGGAGTGAATGCGGACTTTTGAATATGTTGTGAGGATATGTCTAAATTACAATTGCTGTTTGGTTAAATGTATGTTAATATTTGCAATGGAAAAATAGTTGATTCCTGTTGAGACTGGGACTGTCACTGTCTATTAAGTAAGTCGATGTTTCAAAGCTTGTTGGACATACTGTATGTCTCCTGTCCTCAGGTCCACCTGGAAATGGCTGCTGACTCCCAGAATATGAGCTCAGAAGCTTTTGATGAACTGAAGGTCAGCAATGCACTGCGTTATGAAGTCTTGACAGAAATCCTCACCTCTCTGGGCCTCAGCTGTGAGCTGAACCAGACTCCAACCCCAAGCCCAGTCCACCTGCTGGCCACCTCTCAGGTAAGACCCACAGTGCTCATCTGTCAGTGATTTGTCAGGCCTCAGGATTAAGATAGGGTCACAGGTCACGTTGCTAGTCACCATCTTGTCAGCTGGGATGATTTTGGCATCACTAAGTCTTCAATAGATCTGTCTGTGACTCTCCTGGAATCTTTTTGTAACACCTCATCAAGACCATGTCCAAACCAATGGAGCTGTCCACATAACACAACCCATTATTCCCTGCAACATCAAGTACATGGAAATAAGTAGGAGTGCCTCGAAGACTTTTCTAATGTTAAGCCAAGAGTCGATGGTCTATCATTGTTGGGAAGAAATCAAAATGTCTAGTGTTATCTTTCTATTTTTACTGATGTTCTGCCACCCCTTGAGAACAAAACAGTTCAACCATCAACCTCATTATCCATCACCTAACCATTCATCCACTCATTCAATTCAATTCAGTTTTATTTATATAGCGCCATATCATAACAAAGTTATCTCAGGGCACTTTTTCGAATAGAGCAGGTCTAGACCGACTCTTTATATTTACAGAGACCCAACAGTTCCCACCATGAGCAAGCACTATGCGACAGTGGCAAGGAAAAACTCCCTTTTAACAGGTAGAAACCTCGAGCAGAACCAGGCTCAAGGTGGGCGGTCATCTGCCTCGACCGGTTGGGTTGAAGGGGGAAGGGGGGAGCGGGAGAGAGAGAGCAGGAGGAAAGAGAACATACAGCAGCTCAATACAGCATAGATATGGTAATGGCATTGATGTTAACACCAACGGAAACAACACTAAGAGCAACATTATAATAGCAATACTAATAACAGCAACAACAGCAATAGCATCAGCGGGTGCAGAGCAGGAGCACGGGGGCAGCAGGCGGCAGCAACCACAGACCCAGACCCCACAGCTCCAGAGGCAGAAACACCTGCAGAAAGCAACAGAAGGAGAGAGAGGAGAGAGAGAGAGCACACAACTACGGGAAGAAGTTGAATTAATAACAAGCATTGATGGGATATGAGGGCGTACAGATGGAGAGGAAGAGGAGGAGAAAGGAGCTCAGTGCATCATAGGAAGTCCCCCGGCAGTCTAGGCCTATAGCAGCATAACTAAGGGGTGGCTCAGGGGTCACCTGAGTCAGCCCTACTTTAAGCTTTATCAAAGAGGAAAGTCTTAAGCCTACTCTTAAATGTGAGGAGGTTGTCCGCCTCCTGTACACAAACTGGGATCTGGTTCCACAGGAGAGGAGCTTGATAGCTGAAGGCTCTGGCTCCCATTCTACTTTTAGAGACTCTAGGAACCACAAGGAACCCTGCATTCTGGGAGCGCAGTGCTCTAGTGGGGTAATGGGGTACTCATCCCTTCATCCTTGCACTCATACACACACAGTGAGCAGCAAATAGTTTTTATTAAAGTTAATTGTATGAGCAGCAGCACAGATATTCAGCATACTACACATGTGGAAACAATTGGGCTTCCTAAATGTATGCAAATATATGAGCATATATGCAGCAGGCTTACAGCAGGTCTGTGCACAGAGGGCCAAAACAAACAGGACAGGAGTGTCTAGCAGAGGGGCTCATTATGGCCAGTTTGTGTTGAGAGTTACTGATTTATATTCTGTATATATTGGTATTCAACTGAGGGTATGAGACTTCACCAGACATAATAGGATCAGATTTGGAAAGTAAATATTTGACTTTAAGTATACTTTCTTAGTACCAAAATCTCTGTTTAAGATACAGGAAATACAACATTATGGATTAGTAACGAAATAGGTGTGAAATTTGTTAAATGAATTGATGAAAACTAATGCATAATCATATCAAAGTAGAGAGTAAACATTATTGACCCCAAGGGGAAATGTGTCTGGGGCACAGTGCTACAGTCCGTTGCTTCACCTAAAAAACATCACAAAAACATGAGAAGTGTTTGACATGATGCTAGCACTCTTCAAGTACTCCTCTCCATGTTGCTTAATCCTTAACTGTGTTGTGGCATTGATGTTATTGAGAACACTTACTGTGCCTTCACTGCTTCACTTGGGTAACAAGCTAAGTAACTTTTTCTCCCCCGATACAGATACTGTATTATTGTATTGACAGACACAATAACAAATACAGAACCAATATCAGTGCTCTTTTTTCCCCACCCAAATTTAGAGTCTGTAAACCTCTCTGTGTGGAACTGATTAAGATCATTTTCTGTGTGCAAGGTGATGTTAGGCTCATACACCAACATCCTTTTAGGACAAGATTCTATATACAATATTCACTGCCACAAGATGACGCACTAGCACCAGTATCTCAGACCAAAACAAATCGGCACGTTGGTCACCTCCCCCTAACCAGAAACAGCCACCAGACTCCATTGTCAAAAACGCAAATTTTACCTCGCAGATTGTGAAACACACTTTGAACTCAACAGAAACAAAATAAAACTCACCAAAACCACCTATAAATAATCTATAAATAAATAGTAATAGTAAATATTAAACTATAGCGAAACATTCACGTGTTTCGCAGGGCTTTGCAGAGGGTTGTGTGGGGAGTGCGGAGCGGAGGGACAGAGCTGCTGCTCACCGACAGACAGCTGCAGAACGCCAGGGAGCTCTGGAGGAGAGAGCCGGGGGAAGAGCCAGAGCTTCTGTAGGAGTAAACACCTGGAGTCACACCGGATTCTGCTCTGATCCGGAGCCGTTCACTGGCAGGAGGAGAGCTCAGAGTTTATTTTTAAACTTTTGGGATTAAAAAGTGGATTTATCTTCACTTCTCAACCTATCTGCAGCAGCGAGCGGCAGAGGTGCCAACCTCTCTCGGTATAGTCGCTCTTCGTCCATGTTGAGTGCAGTCAGCTCGGAATGAATGAAGGCCTTTAGCTGCCATCTCGCTTTTACAATGCTGTGTGGGCGTCACTCTCTGTCTCTTTATAAATGTGCAGGGACTCACATGTACGAATATGCACGCGCGGCCAGACCGGCTACCAAAACAAAGAACAGAGAAGCTCGGAGGACAACGCACATAGATGGAGTGTGACGTCATTCTCTGATCAGGACGGCATTACTCCACTATATCTTTACATATCAAATAGTTGTTTGCTGCTATATTAATGTTCAATATCT